>LPNX010145085.1:231141-263787 GCA_001517045.1 Pseudotsuga menziesii
CTTTTATACATCTTCTTGTCATTTTTACTTCCTGTCATTTACTTTTACTGTCTTAGCTTAGCTTTTTACTTTCCAGTTTATTTTTAGTTTAATCGAACTGCTACTAAGGATTCCAGATTCCTTAGTAGGTGCTCATCAGCACAAGCTAGGGTGAAAACCCTAGCTACATTACTGGTCAAACTAGTGGAAGGAACTAGGTGGAGAGAAAAATACAAGTGGCAGCATCCTCAAACACTTCCTATGTTGCAAGTGGAAAATTCCCTACATTTGGGGTCATGATCCCCCAAGAAAGTGGGATCAGAGCANCTGCGTTTTTTCTTTCCGCAACCGCGACCAGATCGCACCTTTCAGGCCCAAACCCGCGACCCAGTCGCCGCTGTCAGCTTTGCCTGCTGCGCCCAGATCGCACNACTAATCCAAAAAGACCTAGGCAATCTTTTAAAAGTACCCAATGTAGAGAGCTGGGGCTACTCAGATATTTTCCAGGATAAGAATCATTCAGGTGGAATGCACTTCAAGGAATTCATTGGGAAAAAGGGAAAACTGTAAGGAAGGTGTTTGAGGGATAAACTGCAGTAACTTGATCTGATACAGATTTCTAGCTGAGAGATTTGACTGACAAGTTCATGACTGGTATTGAGTCTCAGGAATGGTACTTGATTTTTTACTACACCTAGTTCCAGCCAGGGAGACCAGAGCAAGCTCAGGGGTCCTAAGGAGTCGTTGTTTGAGTGCTCTCCAGGAGTTGGTAGGGAGGAACGGCCTCCCATTGTTGTTGTCGACCAAGCTCTAAGAACAGGTTTTGTTATTTATTAATTTCTGTGTTATTATCTGTATATGATTGAATGATGCATTTGCAGTTTATGATGAAAAAAAAAACTTAGAGGATAGGATATCTTAGTTCATTTAGTAATGAAGTTATTCTTGATGAGAAACAAATCCTACCTGTGTTTTTCCCCATCTGGAGTAATCCATATCGTACTCTAGCACAGGTGGTGTATTTAAATGAAGATAGTATGATGTAAATATGTATTCTATGGATAATGAAGTAGTTGATTACCTGAGAATATTTACTAGGGCATATGCGAAGAAGATCAGAGGATTACAAATTATTACTGTCTTACCCAAAAGAGAATATCGGAAGAGAGATCGCCCTCAGTTAGAAGATTCAGTGTTGGTAGAAGACCTTAAAGAACTGGTAGAAGCAGCCCTACAGGAAGTTGATCAACCTTTGAATCAGTCGGGCCTAGATACACTGTACTGTTCACCTTTTCATACCCCTGTTCATTCACCACCTCATTCTCCACCCAGAATCATGGCTCATGCAAATGCAAACCAACCAAATCCACCACCTGCTTGGAAGGCTAGGTCACCTTTAAACCTGTCACCTCCTTTGCATGATTTTCCTCAAGCCTTTGAGAAAATGTTGCCTAAGTTTGAACCAAGTGAAAATATTTTGGTAGATTATCATTTGCAAAGCTTTTACTTGGCTATATAAGGACTACGGGCTGGAGAACATGAAGATGTAGTTTGTAGATTGTTTCCACATACCCTGAAAGGAGCAACAACTTCATGGTATTTTTCTTTGCCTGCAAATTCAATCACAGACTGGCACACATTTGAAAGGATATTTAGGAGTTAATATTCTGTCTAGAAAAATATTACAGCTCTAATGAAAGGGTTATGCGCTTTAAAGAAATAAAGAAAAGAAAAAGTGCATAGTTTCACTCAAAGGTTTGCTGCTTATCTTAAAAAAAAATCTGCAGCTGATAAGCCCTCTGATAAAGTTCTGATTGAATACTATACTTCAGCTCTAGGACCTCAATTGGCCAATGTTGCAAAGATGTCTATCAATCCTACATTGTCATAAACTTATGAAGAAGCGGAGAGGGTAGAGGCTGAGAAGGAGAGCATAGAAGATTATCCTGTGCAGTCGGAAGAAAAAACTTTTGCTAAGAGAGCGTTGTTACTGACTAAGCCTAAGGATGAGAAATCACATGATTTTGAAGGGATGGTGAAGATGATGCAGAAGCTATCTAATAGAGTGATAGATTTGGAAAAAGAAAAGGAAGCTCATAAAGCATATAAGCCTTACTATAACAGGAGAGAAGACAACAATCAATCTAAGCCTCCTCTAAACAGTCTTGCATCAATGAATTTAACTCAGGTAGGTATGGATAACTTTTTCACCTTTCATCAACAGACTCATTCTAAAAAAATTTGTCCCCAATGGATCAATTCAATGACATTAGTAATGAATCAGCTATTGGACTCCAAACTAACAGAAGCTGACGATGAGGAAGAAAAGGGTAATAAGAAACCCATAGAAAAACAAGAAGAGGATGCTCTGGTTTTATGGGACTGTGTCTCAATGTTTGATACTGAAGAAGAAGGTTATATGAAATAGGAGGAGATATTAGAAACAAACATGACAACAAGAAGTTAGGGTTTTATAAAATAATACAGGTCAATACTCTTGAAAATTAAGAGACTTCAAGAGAATGTAAAGAAAATTCAGAAGAGCACCACAGCTGATAAAATACCTGAATTCACCATGACGAGTCAAAATCCAAAGAAAATCAACATTCCTATTAAGCCTGTTCAAGAGAATATTGATAATGTAAAAAAGAATCTCGAAGAACATAAGATGGAGTATAATATTGTGGAAGATATTAAAAGGGCTAAGGCAAATATCTCATTGTTTGAAATGTGTAATGTGCCTTAGCAGAAAGAAAAATTGTTAAAAGCACTTGAAGTACCAGAGGAAAATCTTTCCACTGATAGCCAACCTGAAGAAGAAGAAATTGGTGAAGCAAGTGTGGGAGGTAAGTCTAAATATAAAACCCCACCATTTCTCCTAACTTTTGAAATTTTCAAACATAATGTGCACAACTGTTTAGAAGACTCAAGGGCATCAGTCAATGTTCTGCCACTTGTAGTTTGCAAGAAGATAAATGGACAACCTAAACCATCTACCTGGCAGGTTATTCAGTTAGACAGAACAACTATGAAGGTAATTGGGGAAATGGAGGATGTTCTGATTCAATTATATTCAAATGAAAAGGTATGTTAGTTCATCGATATTGTAGTAGCAAACATAGCTAAGGCCTATGGACTTGTTTTGAGTCGGGATTGGTCAGCAAAGCTAACTGGATATTTTGCATCGGATTGGTCACATCTGTGGTTGCCTTATAAGGGAAGTCCCAATCAAATAAAAGTATTAAGAGAGCCCCACATGAAGTACAATGTTACTCAGTTGGAGGGTAAGAATGAACTAGTGAATTTTTTATTGGGAAATTACTTCATTGAACTAGAACCGAGAAACTACCAAGCAGAAGAAACCAACGATACACCAGACACCCAGCCCGATCTCCTTCGATTTTCATGGGCTGATGAGATTGATTGTAAAATAGTAGAGTTAGTTTCAGATGAAGTTTTTAATTCAAGTCCAGTAGAAGTAGATAGTTTTTGGACACTTTTTTTTGATAAATCTAAAACATTGGAAGGATCAGGAGCCGACTGTGTCCTGATTGATCCAAAGGAAAATAAACATTTTATTTCATGTAGATTAGAGTTTGAATGTACCAATAATACAGTCGAATATGAAGCACTAGTTCAGGGACTAAGGAAAGCAATCGAACTAAAAGTAAAAAATCTAAAAGTGTATGGGGATTCTGAAATAATTGTAAAGCAAATTAGAAATCAGATACATTGCATTTCACCTCATTTAAAAGCTTATCAGAATGAAGTGTGGGATTTGATGACAAATTTTTATGCATTTAATATTGTATCCATTCCTAGACTAAAGAGTGCAGCGGCTAACTTGTTAGCTACCTCAGCTGCAAGGCTTGTACCTTCAAATAACAGATGTTCTATTGAATTACTTTCCAGGCCTTCAGTAGGAGACATGATTACTAATCTATGGGTTTTTTACGATGATCAACAAATATTGGAATGTTTGATGAATGATGAAACCTTCAAAGGAGCAATAATCGATGATGAAGAACACCAAGCTGAATTAAAATTCGACAACTTTATTCCTATAGGAGTAAGGACCTTAGAGCGAATGTTTGATCTAGACAAAAAATTCAGAAGGCCAGCAAATGCCAAGACTCAGAGCTTGTCCTTACAATTCGAGCTCATAATTTTGGGAACTGAAGTTAAACCCAAATATGTAAATTTGGGAAAGTGTTGTTCTCCAGGTGAAAGAAATAAGTTCATTAGTTTTTTCAAATAGTACAAAGATGTGTTTTCCTAAACATATGAAGAGCTTAAAACATATGACACCAAGATTATACAACATGTCATCCCTATTAGAGCTGGAGTCAAGCCTTATCAACAACCTTTGAGGAAGATGCATCCAAAACTGGAGCCTTTAATTCAGAGTGAAGTGAAAAAATTATTGGATGCCAAAATTATATTCAAAGTCAGACACTCAAAATGGGTTTTGAATTTGGTGCCAGTAAGGAGGAAATCTGGAGAAATCAGGTTGTGTGTGGATTTCGGAAACCTAAATCGTGCTTCGGATAAAAACAACTATCCAATCCCACCCATGGAATAGTTATTGCAGATGGTTTTGGGTTCTGAGTTATTTTCATTATTAGATGGATTCTCTGGCTATAATGAAGTGTTAGTAGCTAAAGAAGACAGACTTAAAACTACATTCAAAACAAAGTGGGGAACTTTTGCTTACAGAAGAATGCCCTTTGGTCTCATAAATGATGGAGCTACTTTCCAAAGGGCCATGGATATAGATTTCCACGGTCTGATTGACCGTAGTGTTGTGGTATATCTTGATGATATCATGATATTTTCAAAAAAGAGAGAAGAACACGCATTCCATCTAAAACAAATTTTTGAGCATTGTCGAAAATATGGTATCTCACTGAATCCCAAGAAATATGTGTTTGCGGTTATAGAAGGAAAGCTACTGGGTCACGTTGTTTCTAAAAAAGGGATCTCCATATACCCAGAAAGGATTAAGGCCATCGAACAGATCCCTTTACCCCATAACAAAAAATGTATGCAATCATTCATGGGGACAATTAATTTTGTGCGAAGGTTTGTACCGGATTTTGCTCAAATTGTCAAACCTTTGCAGCAAATGGTGAAACAAAGTGTACAATTCAAATAGACTTATGTGGAAAAGAATGCATTTAGTAAGATAAAGACATCTATTGCACATGCACCATCTCTTAAAATTCCAAATTTCAAAAAATATTTTATTTTGTACACTTTCGCGTCTGATGATTCATTGGCAGCGGTGCTTACTCAAAAGGAAGACGGGGGAGATGAGTACCCCATGTCATTTATGAGCACTGGTCTACAGGGGTTTGAATTGAATTACCCAGCTATGGATAAACAAGCTTATGTGGTATTCAAAGCAGTAAAACAATTCAGGCCATACATACTTAGGAACCGGACTAAGGTAGTAGTTCCACACCCAACTGTAAGGTCTATTTTTGTACAAAAGGAATTAGGAGAAAGAAGAGGCAACTAGGTAACAGCTTTACAAGAATATGATCTCGAATTCAAACCAACATCTATAGTAAAGGGGCAGGGATTGTGCAAACTAATGGCTAAAGGTAAAGACAATGAAGAAAACAATTGGGACAGTGAGGCTGAGTTACATATGATGGATGTATGTCCTCTTTTCACAACTCCAGATTCCTGGTACCGAGACGTTGTTCATTACCTTTAGGAAGGATTGTTGCAAGAACATTGGAATTCCAAACAATGAAGAGCGTTTCACCTTAAATCAGCTACATATTAGATCATTGATGGAATTAATCAGAAAGAATTATGATGGAGTCCTTCTCAGATGCTTAGAGAAAGAAGATGCAAAAAAAGTCATAACAGAGTTACATGATGGGCCTGCTGGAGGTCATTTTTTTGGAGATACGACATCCCACAAGATTCTCAGAGCTGGATAATATTGGCCCACACTGTTCAAGGACACGCACACCCATGTCATAAAGTGTGATATCTGCCAGAGGTGTGGGGGAAGACAAGCCAAAGCAGCAGGACCATTGAAGCCTGTGATGATAATAGAACCATTTGAGCAATAGGGGATTGATATCATTGGAGAGATAAAATGAAATTCTTCCTTGCAACACAAGTACATTTTGACGGAAACTGACCACTTCACTAGATGGGTCAAGGGCATGCCGTTATGTAAAGTGAATGAATATGCGGTCATGGATTTCTTGCAAGATCATATTATGACCAGGTTTGGGGTTCCAATTTCCCTGGTTTTTGATAATGCTACTTATTTTTCTTCTATTAGATTAACTTCATTTGCTCATGAAAGAGGAATCAAGTTGCATTATTCTGCGAAATATTACCCACAAGGAAATGGTTTGGCAGAATCTACAAACAAGAATCTGATTAGGATCTTAAAAAATATTGTGATAGAAAACTAGATAAGTTGGCATTTAGAATTACTGAATTCTCTTTGGGCTAATAGGGTCACACCTAATAATTCCTTAGGTGTGTCACCGTATACCCTTGTTTATGGAAAAGAAGCTATTCTTCCTCCCAACATTTTTCTACCATCTTCCATAATAGCTCAGGAGTCTAGAGGCACAGATAATGAAATCCTATAGATTAGAATCTATAATCTTTTGAAGGTAGAAGAGTCTAGGTCCAAAGCCAAATAACATTTTAAGCATCAACATGAAGTAGTGAAACGGTGGTTTGATAAGCATAAAGATAGAAAAAAGGAATTTGAAGTGGGAGATCTGGTTCTTAGGTGGGATCACCCACATGATGAAAAGGGGAAACACACGAAGTTTCAACAGTTATGGGTAGTCCCTTTTCACATTGTAGCAAAGCTTGGCCCCTCAACCTACAAGTTGCAAGATTTACAGGGGTGGGAAGATAACTGACCAGTTAATGGTTTAGTTCTCAAACCTTATTTTTCCTGATTTTTGTTTTTATCTTGTACATAAATAAACTCTTTTGGTTGTTTATTTTTGATTTATTTTATTTCTATTTGTTTTTAGTTATATTTTGATTGATTTCAATAAAGCAAGAAAACTTTTGGTTGCATGGAGAGCATCATAATTCTGGATTAACTAAAATCCTTGATTATAAGACTGTGTATTAGTGATTTATCTGAAAGAATTCTTCTAGTTTAGCAGTTTTCCTAAATGGCTATGAACACATGAATTCCTACTTAATCCTTATAAAATAAATCAGGATCGAAAGGTCTGGAATACTAATTCAGGGCTGCATTCATCTCACATTTAAAAATGTCTTAGGGGGTGATAGCAAAAGACCCATGGAAAGGAAGCAAGGTAAACAATATATTATATAAAAATGATCCCATGCCAAGAATTGAAAGCCAAAAGGAAAATAAGAGTAAAAAATCTCCTAAGAAAGCAATATGTATCAAAACGAAGTGCTGAACCATATGAGTACAGAATTGCCAAAGTTATTCTCCATCCGTGAGATGAAAATTAAATACATCTCTCACACAAAAGGACACTATGGATAGAGGAGCATGAATAAAAAATTCAGAAAGAAAGGCATGCAGGAGGACTCAGAAAGGACAAAAAAGTCCAAAAGCACAAAAGTGGAAAATGGCATGGGATTGAGGAACAAACGAATATTTTCATTTACCATATGTTACAATCTTGTGGTGTCCAAGCTGGGAGCTACTCGAAGACAGAGGTAAAAAATGAAATTCATATTCCTGGCCTCAAAAGAGTTATCTAGACTTTTAAATCTTGGTTCCCATTATCCCTAAATTGGACTATCATCAATGATTAAAGTACATATATTTTCCATTTGGGAAATCCAGACATCTAGAAGAATTCAACATGTTGGTTTTATTGTCAAACAGTCTGTTACTTAAGGAAGAAATTGTGTAGAGATATGGGTTCACTAGGTAGTCGCCAATTGTTGCAGCTGCAATTTTTTCGCAAATGTTTGAAAAATTTTGGACCCTCCTTTTGATTTTATCTTTCCTGGATTTATTTGGTTTTCTGAACTTTGTTTTTTTTCCCTCTGCTACAAATTTGGATTGTTTGAAGTTGAATTGAGGTCAACTATTTTCATGCTTTTCGGAAAACTGCTTTTTGTCTGCCAATGCTTTTGATTGTGGAGTTTAAAGTTTGATTTGAAAATGATGTCTTTTTTATCTGAATGATTTCCTTCATCGCTATCGGAAGTCTATTTATGTTTGAGTCGGGGCACTAGTTATTTATGCAGCCGCCATTTTGGAAAACAAATAATGAGTGATCCGATGGAAAGTCCTGTTTTTCATCGATGCACGTTTGTCTCTTTTGTTTTATTGTTGGCGTTTTTTGTTTTATCACTATCGGAGAATTAGTCTTCTAATTCACCACCATTTTGGAGGGCAGATGGAAAACGTTCCGACGGATAGTTCTTATCCTTGCCGATTCCGTGGTTTATTGCTTTTCATTATGTTTGTTTTCTCTTCGCTATCGAAACGGTTTATGACTTTGATTAGAGGGATAGTCTTTTTTGTTGCCGACACGACGGCTGCGTTAAGATTTAAACTTGCCGATCTGTAGTTCTTAGTTCTTCCAATTCTCGATAGTTTTCTTCGTCATGGAACCCGTAGTCTATCTACTTCCCGTCGTTGCGGATGCTGAGTGAACTATGCCACCGTTGCATTAGTCCTTCCACTCACCGATGTCGATGTGTTTATTGAATAGTGGTTCCAATTTCCGATACATGACTTCGGTGAAATTTAGTGCTTTATATCACCGACATTACAGATTATCTTATGTCTTGACCCACCGATATGTAGTATTTATAAACTCCGATCACCGAGGTTTTCTTTTGATCATGGAAGCCGTAGTCTGATTGTCTTCTGCCATTGTGGCTCCTCGGTGAACTGATCATCAGATGCTATAGTGCTTCCGCCCATCGATGAGAGTTTTGTTTTAGCCCAATGCTTAAGTATTTCTACTCATCGAGAGGTTTTTTCTCGCCTTTTTTATATGCTTTTACTCTATTTTATGATGGCGAAGTTGTTTCGTTGGTTTTGGTCGAGTCTAGTTTTCTCTGAGATGAGGAGCGCAGTTTAGGGTTCAGATTGGTGGTAAAATTGCTGTGATTCATGCTTTCTTCGGAGGATTTCGAGTTAGTCTAGATGCGGCCTGGATTGTGATAAAGAGTCTATTTTTCAGGCTTGTGATTTTAGTTTGGACAGTGGATTTAGCGGATTTCAAGATACGAACTTGCAGGATTTTCTTTGCATTATCATTTTTCTTTTCATGCATTAATATTGTTCATAGTTCATTTTACAGGATGTATGTTTTGATATAGTTTGTGTTACTTTGTCAAACGCTAAGTGGTCTAAGAACAGGATGTGTTTATGATAGAATGATTGCTGCTGCAAAATAAGGTATGTCTAAAAGGGAGGCATCAAGGAAGGAAGTGGCTGAAGAATGGAGAAGCAGAGATAGAGAAAAGAAGAAGAAAGTGAAGTTCTATGCTCAACAAGATCTAAAAAAAGGACCAATGGATTACTAAGCATAATCAATAGCAGTAGAGGCCCAGGCTTGGTAAAAGTTCATCGGCGACCAAGCTGGTCCCTCTTTTTAAAAGTGCTATTAAATTTTAGTTTAATGTAACGTATTGTACAACACTCACTAAAAGACAAAATTGTGGATTTAAACGGTTTGGGAGCCCAAAGGTCACCGGAGGGCAACCCAAAGGTTTGCGGTTTTGTATAAATATAGGAGAGTCATATGTAGAAGGGACTTTTTCCCAGATAGATTTGTGAGAGTTTGTTGTAAGAAGAACTATTTCCTTTTGCAATAAGAATTACAATTTTCCTGTTGGAGAAAGCTAAGTGGAAATGTTTCAATTGCTGTGCTATGGATATGTTGAATGTGAACTATTTCATTTTCAAATTGTGTCCATCAACTGTGAGATCGTTATAACTCTTTGAACCTATGTTCTTTTTATGAATGCACTTTAGTTTATTCTATGAAATTTCCACTGTGAGTAATTGTAGAAGGAGCAAGTCGATAAGTCGACTTGAACGATAACCGACTTAGTCGATCAGTTGACTAAGTCAATGAGCTGACTTAGTCGATCATCCAACTAAGTCGGTCGGCCGACTAAACTAGAGATTAGGTCGGCCACCTAAGGTCATGTCAGTTCACCAAATCGACAGGTAGTTATTTTGTAACTATTTTGTAATCATATATATTAGGCTGTTGAGCCAGATGAGAACTCAGTTCATTTCTTTGTGTTGTATGGACTCATTCATGTAATATAATCTGTTAATTCACCTACTCGTTCTATATCTTGTCTCTATTTTATATGTATGTTTTAGTATGTATTATTGGTAACCTTATGTGATCTGTGAGATTACAACATTGGTTCTGTTGCCGGTACTACATGTCTGAAATGTATGCAAACAAATGATATCAAAGAAGGAGATTAAGGACTGGTGGGAACGTAAAGTTGCAAACTATTTGTAGAATTACACACGAAGGAACAGATTAACAATCGCACAGGCAAAAACAAAATTCTTTACAGAAACACATGAGAAGTTTGTAGAATCAATGCCCCAACTTCTGAAGAAACTCCTGGATGAGAAAGCCGGAAGGGACTAAAGAACAACATTTGCTGGAAAAACTGATCTAAGGAGGTAGAACAAACTTGTCGGAGTGGTTCGAGAAAATCGCCGATGACTTATGTGAGGAGCAAGCAGTCGAAGACAGAACTTCGGTGGAAACCGTCAAGGAGAAATTTTACACAGACCTCACCGAGCAATTTCTGTGTTCCTTACTGACCTTGCTGTTCAAATTTATGATCGAGAAGGGAGTAGGACATATTGTCAAACCTCGTCCATCACTTCACAAATTGCCATCAAACTCTAATTGGGTGAAAAAGCAAAAGAAGTGGGAAAAATTCATTGCAGAAAGGGAGTGGGAATACTTCTTGAGCAAGTAGACCAAACTATCTAGGCTTTCTAAAAAGCATCGAGTAGGCTATGGGGGGGTAGCTGGTCATATGTCAAGATAAAGTAGAGTGGATTCTAGTCGACTAGAAGAAGATACCATTCACCTATACTGAGAAGTCGACCAAAAGGAAATCAAGAGAATAGTATCACACAACGGTATGTCAAACATTCAGAAGATAGAGAGGGAAGAGAGACAACAAAGGAGGGAAGCAAGAAGAGAAATAGCCTTAACACTGCATAGAGGAAGGAGTCCTAGGGCGACCGACTAAGAAGGGAGTCCACCAGAGTAAAGTCATGACCGACATGAAGAAGGCGTGGAAGAAGAGGCATCCCCTGCGGAGGAAGAATTGTGGATAGAGGAGCCAGGAGCTCTCCAATTAAGAGTGCCCCATGAAGGAACAACCCTCTCTCTGTTGAATCTGTGTACCTGGATACAAACTATTGTCGAAGAGGACCTCCAACTATGAGCTGGTGACTTTGGTATATGGATTCGACTAGATGACGGGACATAAAATGGACGACAACTCGTTATTCGTCGACCAGAGGAAGGAAATTGGGTTACCTTTCAAGAGATACCCTCCAACTAAAGTATCCACTTACTCTTATCGACACATGAAGGAGAACCCCCCTTGCCAAATACAGCTTTGGAAGGCACAGAACATTCAGAACTACGGACAAATAGTTGCAGCGGGCCATCGACAGACGAAGTCGACATCAATCGATTGCTGGTTGAATAACAATCGACAACTGACGGGAACAAAATTTCCGTCGACCATAGTCCCGCAAAGACGAATAAACCAACAACACCACCACCCCCACCCCCACCTCCACCACCACCACCTCTTGAGAGCAGTGAGAGTGATTTCGACATGGGTCACTGTTGGGGCTCAGACCTTGAAGGTCCTTAATTTTGGCAGCTCCAGGGTTTTGGTGTAAAGCTTGTAAGCGGAGTTACGGTCCAAAATAGTCTTAGGGGCTTCGAGGTTGGGTCGAAGCCCCTCTTTTTGTAAATGTCCCATGGTTTAATCCCATGGTATAGTAATAGTGCACTTGTATAAATAGGAACTTATGTAAAGGAGAAAAAAGAAGAAGCTTTTTGTTATGATGATGATGTGATGCGAAGAAGCTAAGGTCTATTTTTGGGGTTAAGGTTAAGTCCCAACTGAGTGCGTGGATGACCTCTACAGCTGAGTGCGTAGAGGGTTTTGGAAGAAAGGTTCTGCAGCTAAGTGCGCAGTTTTGGGCTATTGGGAAGATCTGCAGCTGAGTGCGTAGATCAAAATTGTGTTGTTTGTAAATTGTTGAATATAAATGCAGTTCTATGGATGTAGCCCCTACTCTGGGGGTGAACCACGTATATCTTGTGTTGTGGTGGTTCTTTTTATTTTGTTTCTATTATGTTTTTATGAATTTGATAAGTGGATGAATGATAAAGTAAGATAAATTTCTAAGTATTAACTTCACTGTGAATTCCCAGTTAAGGGTTAAGTAAGAAACTGTCCTTTTATCTAAACTGCGAAGCTATTTAAGTGAATGTCGAAGCTCTGTATTGCATAATTATTCTTTGTTAAGGCTAAAGGTATAGTGATATCCCTATTTCTCTTATAGAAACCTGATTCTACGGCACCCCATAGCTGTTTTGAGTGAGACTGCAACCTGTTCATAGGTTGTTGCCGAAAGGGCCAACACTGTGGGTCTGTTTGTTGGTGCGAAGATAAAAGCATAAGAACTCAGGTCTACCCCATCCATCCAACAAATTGGTTCCATTGCCGGTTGAACTTGTATCTGATTCAAGAGGGATCTATGTCGTACCTGGAGGGATATGTTTTGGAGGCCCTCAGTAAAATAAATCAGTGACTGGGTTGGAGATACTTATCTAAAATTTGTTGAACAAGAGAATAAGGACACTCGTCGTAGCTCAGACGACTTCTTGCAAAGGTACATTTTTACTGATATTTATGAAATTATCTTTGCTAGTATCCACAAAGAATTGCACCAATGGTTATCCAGGTTGACAGAAAGAAAGACAAACTTAAAAGAAAATCAGTCTCCTGACTGGACCCCAGAAATAATTAAGCTGTTGAAAAGTGTGAACAATGCGGTATCAAGAGCTGTTGAATTCTGGGCAATGCGAACCTTTGAAGCATTTGTGATGGAGTTCACCATCGACACACATACTTCTTTCAGTGAAGCAGAAAGACAGTTTTTCAAAGGACCAAGGGGTAAGTACCTAAATTCATTAAGTCTGAAAATTAAAATGCTCTTGGTTGAGAAAGACATATTGCTTATCCAATCAGATTGCTATATTTATTGCTACTAACCTATGTTTGGAAGGGAAAGTGACTTCGACAAGCAAAGTGGTTTGCTTCGCAACGATAAAATATACAAGGGAACTCCTGGATCCTATACCCTAGGCTAGAACATCGATTATACCTCATTAAGTCCAGAAGAATTTGAATCTGAAGAAACCCATTTTGTTGGAAACCCTCCTATAACTCCGCAACGAAGACCTGTTATCCTTGAGAACCCTTCACAGTCTAAAAGTAACCCTAGCCCAAGTAGTCTTGTCGCAGGTCAGTCTACCTCAGTAAGTTCCCTCCCTCCTGTTACCAGTATCCCCCCTATTATCAGTCTTCCTCCTCCTCCCCCTCCTCCTCCCCCTCGATTCACTATGGCCCATGTGAATGATGATATCAAGCTCCCAATCTTTAAAGGAACTAGATCAGAGGATCCAGAGCAGTTTTGGTTCTTATGCGAAGCTGTTTGCACTGCTAAGAATATTATGGATCAAAATACAAGAAGAGTGCAGCTGGTCACCTCTTTCAGAGACTGAGCTTTGACCTGGTTTATGAAGTTTTCCAGTACTCAGAACTATACCTTGGATGATATTAAAAAAGAAATGATCAAAGAATTCAAGAATCCTAAATCGGAGTCACAGTTTATAACTGAACTGAAAGAAATTCAACAGAAGCGAGGTGAATTAGTTTGGGACTTTGATCAGAGGTTCAAGGTTCTGTTGGATCAAGTTAGTTTCACTATTGAACCAGAACAACATAAATAATGGTTCATTACAGCACTATTGCCTCATATCAGGACTCCACTTATGCAACAGAAGGTTGCTGATCAGCAAGAGGCGCTGGAAATTGCTATGAAACTTGAAAAAGCTCCTATTGGAGATAATTCCAAAATAGCCTAGATACAGGCACAGTTAGTAGAAATGGCTTTGGAGCTTCGCGACATGAAAAAATGGAAATCTATTCGAGAAGAGGTTTGGTGTACACGATGTAAGACATAAGGTCATGACAAAGAACAATGTCCTACATTAAGAAATTATTTGAATACTGGTTCACTGAACCCGTTTAACCCTAATGTCCTATATTGTGAGATCTGTAGAACAACTGGCCAGCATTGACTTGAATATTTCTATCTACTACAGAGATATGTTCAAGTACCTAAGAATCCCTACTGCAAGTTCTGTAATTTAGTTGGACACAACGAAGATGAATGTCACAGCTTTGACCTCATGAGAGAGCGAACCTATGATGCTTATAGGGTACAAACCGATGCATAAGGCAATGATGGATATGGTTACCATGGTGGTACACCAGGTCGAGGTAATTTCAGAGGTCGTGGTCATGGTGGTATGCCTAGAAGAGGGCGGGGCCAGATTATTTGCTATAACTGTAATCAGGCAGGACATCTAGCTAGAGACTATCAGAACCCAACTACGACATGTCGATATTGCAAAGCAGTAGATCATGTGATTGAGCAATGGACATAGTTGATAGCCAAGATACAAGAAATAAATGGCACTCCTACTCAGAATGTTTAGATGATTGCTGTAGAGAAAATACCTGTCCCAGCCATTAACGTTGTTACAAGGAGTGGAACTACGACGCAAGTGCAGAATAAGGGGAAACAGCTTGACGAGGCTTGGGTCCGTAAGACTCCAGAGAAAATTCCATCCTTCGATGTTGGAAGAGAAAAAGGAACATTTATGGAAGCTAAAAAAGACTTTGCTGATCCGAGAACATCAGTAGCAACTACGCAACAGCATCAACAGCAGTTACAGTTTCAAGAAGCTTCATCGGATCAAGTAAGTACACTAACATCATTTTTACAGAGTTGTATGAAGCTATTAAGAAATCATAGTGCTTTGAACAAGTTAGAGAAAGTTATTGAGTCTTGCGAACCTCAGCGAAGCTCTGATAGAGGAAAACCTATTAATAGAGTTAGAAGGACTAGAAGAGAAATGAGATTGCATGCTTAGATAGGAGATTATGACATGACTGATATCATTTTAGACCTGGGATCAGAAGTGAATGTCTTAACTAAGCAGACATGGGAACAAATGGGAAAACCTACGCTTGAATGGTCCCCTATACAGTTGAGATTAGCCAATCAGCAGAAGATTGTGCCCTTGGGAAGATTCCCTAGTGTACCAGTGGATATTGATGGAGTCAGTACCTTAGCAGATTTTGAAGTCATTGAAATAATTGATTATAGCAACCCCTATCCAACACTGCTAGGAATTGAATGGGCACTAGACGATTATGTAGTAATCAACCTTAAGAATAGACATATGAATTTTGAAGGAAAAGGCTTGAGAGTCATAGTACCGTTGGATCCTTCTCAAGGAGAAAGGTATAGAGAGTCAGTCAGAGATGAAGATCTGGATGTTTTGGACCATATTTACAACATCACAGCTAAAGAAGAAGACTATGTTAACCCTACTGCTGTCGGTATAATGGATTGGCAGTGTGACAGTTCTTGCATGACTGATTTAGACGAAGGCCTAGAAAATTGGCAGAATCAACTTTATGAGCTACATGGACATCGATGTGCAAGAATTACTAAGTCTATCAGATGGGTTCACTCACAGACAAGAATCTTACTTACTTTTGATGGCTTGACAGACCCAGAAGATTTTATTGTACAATTCTCAGAGCAAGTACCAGATCCACAGAAAATGGAGACTCTAGATTCAGTATTCAGAGCCGCAACTGCCAGATGGTGGAATGGTCATAAAAAGTATATTCATAGTTGGAGAGCTTGTCAAAAGTTTCTTCGCCTGAGATTCATGGATCAAACTCAGGAGGTACAAAGCAGATTTAATGGTAAGAGTAGCCCTTAGGAACATTTGGAGTAGTGTTATGAAGCATGGAAGCATGTACCTTGTGAAGAATGGGTACATAGGTTTGTACACACTCTGGAACCTATAACAAAGAACTGGTATGCGGAGGTGGAGCTTCGCCATGGTACTATAAGTTGGGATAGCCTTGTTGATAGTTTTGTGCTCACATTTTCTCTTAATGAGGTTTTCCTTGTTTTGCACGCAGCTATCAGGTTGATCCATACTAAGGTGTTTGATGATAAAGAAATAGCCGAGTACCACCCTGATTGGAAGGAACAAGAAGCTAATGCAGTAGAATGCTATAACCTCACCATTGATGAAGATGATGACCCTCGCAACATTAATATTCCTAAGTCAGAAGGACATTGCAAAGTACATGGACCAGCAGTCGAATCACCTGAAGTAACTAAGTCCTTGAAAACAAGGAAAGTAAACATTGGATCAGAAGAAATGCCTAAGTATGCTACCATTGGAGATTATTGGGATGAAGAAATTGTGAGCAAAGTGACTGAACTCCTCCATGAGTATTAGGACTTATTTCCGATGAAGTTCTCAAAAATGAAAGGTATCCTTGGTGATATAGGAGTGATAAAAATACCTTTGAAAGCTGATGCGAAGCCTGTGAAGCAGCGCCCTTATAGGCTGAACCCTAAGTATAAAGAAAAAGTCAGGATGGAGCTAGATAATATGCTTGCTACAGGAATCATTGAGCCTATCGAAGAGTCTGAATTGGTTAGCCCTATGGTGGTACAAGAAAAGAAGACCAAGGGAGAAATTAGAATTTGTGTTGATCTGAGGAAGCTGAATGATGCCTGTTTACATGATCCTTTTCCTACTCCCTTTACAGATGAAGTTTTAGACAATGTCAGAGGTCAAGAAGTGTATTCTTTCACTGATGGATTTTCAGGTTACCATCAGATCAAAATTGCTCCAAAGGATCGACATAAAACAACCTTCGCTACAGAAATGGGATCTTTTCAGTATACTGTTATGCCCTTTGGATTGAAGAATGCACCTGCTATATTTTCTAGAGTAGTCATATCTGCATCTAAGGAATTTATTCATAAGTTATTGGAAGTTTAATTTGATGATTGGACTATCTTTGGCTTATTGAAAGATCATATAGCCAGTTTAAGACTTATGCTGGACAAGTGTAGACAGCATCAGATTTCATTCAAACCTGAAGAAGTGTCTCTTTTGTGCACCTTTTGGAATTCTGTTAGGTCACTTTGTATGCAAGCAAGGATTGATGGTGGATCCTGTGAAGATAGCCATTATTGTGAACTTGCCACCTTTGAAGTTTGTTAAGAAACTTCGCACTACGCTTGGTCATACTAGATATTACAAGAAATTCATTAAAGGATATGCTCAGATTACAGCCCCTATGGAAAATAAATTGAAGAAAGATATTAAGTTTGAGTGGACACCTGAATGTCAGGAAAGCTTGGATATTTTGAAAGAAAAGATGGTAACTGCCCCTATCTTAGTATTCCCTGACTAGAGTAAGGAGTTTCATGTTCATATCGATGCATATTCCATTACTTTAGGTATAGTATTGGCTCAGTCAGGTGAAGGTAATATTGATCACCCTATTGCTTTTGCAAGTGGAAAATTGTCCACAGCAGAACAAAATTATACTACGACAGAACGAGAAGGTCTAGCTATGGTTTATGCCTTGCAGAAATTTTGACATTATTTGTTAGGATCTCATTTTAATATGTTCACTAACCATTCCACTTTGAAGTATTTGGTTAACAAGCCTGTGTTAGGTGGAAGGATATGCAGATGGCTGATTTTGTTTTAGGAGTATGACTTTGAGATCATAGTTAATCCTGGAAGACTTAACCTGGGGCCTGACCACTTGTCGAGGATCGATTCAGGAGAAGAGCCCACTAGTTTGGACGAAGGTCTTCCTGATGCCCAGTTGTTTGCCATCCAGATGGTTGATGACTATTTTTAGGATATTGTTCAGTACTTGTCTATAGGTTTTGCACCCTCTGAGATGACAACATAGCAGAAGAAGCAGCTGGTGGTTAGAGCAGCTGACTTTACCTTGATAGCAGGACAACTATATAAGATGGGACCAGATGAAATACTGCGCAGATGTGTCCTGGAGCATGAAAATATGTTGATTCTAGCCGAGGCACATTATGGAGCAGCAGGAGGTCATTATGCAGGAAAAGCTACGGCACAGAAGATTCTTACAGCTGGATTGTGGTGGCCTACAATTCATAAGGATGCAAGAGAGTATTGCCACATATGTGATATCTTTTAGAGGATAGGCAAACCATCCAGGAGGGATGAGATGCCTCTGGTTCCACAGGTAACTTTACAAGCATTCGACAAGTGGGCTATTGATTTTGTTGGACCAATCAATCCCCCTGCAAAGAAATCTGGAGCAAGATACATTATTACAATGACTGATTACCTTACTCGTTGGGCCAAAGCTCAACCAGTCAAGGACTATATAACTGCTACAGCTACGAAGTTCATATTTGATAATATCTTGTCGAGGTTTGGGTGTCCTAGAATTCCTTTGAGTGATTAAGGATCACATTTTATGAATAATACTATTGAATCATTGACCGAAGAATTTCAAGTATATCATCAGAAGAGTACTTCCTACCATCCTTAAGCAAATGGAACTGTCGAAGCCTTTAATAAGATTCTTGAGCATGCTCTGATGAAGGTTTGCAATGTTAACCGAAATGATTGGGATCTTATAATTCCAGTAGTATTATGGGCTTATAGAACCACTTGCAAGAAGTTGACAGGCCACACACCTTTTAGGCTGGTATATGGATAGGAAGCAGTTATGCCCATGGAGTACATTGTCCCTAGCCTCATAATGTCTTCCTTCACAGAGATGGATGATCCAACCGTGTTGCATGAAAGGCTGGCAAAGATACTGGAACTAGAAGAAGACAGATTCATTGCAGGTTTCCAGCAGCAAGTACAGAAAGCTAGAGAGAAAGCATGTCATGATAGACACATTAAGAAGAAGCATTTTTAGAATGGTGATCTTGTGCTCTTGTACGACAACAAATTCATGAAGTTCCCAGGTAAGTTCAAGACACATTGGAAAGGACCATATATAGTTCACAAAGCTACTGATGGTGGTGCAGTTCAGTTAGCTAAATTGAATGGAGAAATTTTTCCGTCCATGGTGAATGGAAGTAGATTAAAGAAGTACAGGGATGGGCCTATACCCCCTGATCATAAGTAATAGAAAGAAGAAGAGTCTAAGTACCAAGAACAGTTGAAATTGGGTACTATACTATAATGAAGCTGTTCTCAGAGAGCTTCGCCAGATTGTTAGAAAATTTACGAAGTGTCGAAGGTTGTGGAAGAAATTCTGTCGTGGGTCGAAGTTTGAAGTTCTGTTGAAGCTTGTGTCAGGATGTGTCGAACTTAGTGGTTGTGATGAAGAAGAAAGGTGTGTCGAAGCTTAAAATGTGACTGTTGGAAAAAAAATAGATTTAGCGGTGCCAGTACGTTAACTGCATTCACTGCCTGTAATGATGAGATTTTGGTTGAATCCACAGCCGTATTTGGGAAATCTAGCGCCGTTTGGACAAGATCTACCACCGCTCAGTTAGATTTGGTGTCTTTAATGCACAGTTATGGAAAATTTGGTCGTTGGATCCTCTAAGAAGACACCAAGGCCTGCGAATTTAACGTTACGCATTTTCTTGAGTTTCACAATTGAGTCCATGTCAGCTGATCGCAAAGTCCAACAATTGTTGAGAGAATTCAGAAAGACGGGTTTGCAGAAATTTATGAGGAACCCACCTGCATCTGCACCTCGCAAAGAGACTTCCCCAGCACCGAATCAACCGATGCAGACATGATCTAATAGAAAGAATTTTAAGGCAGAAGTTCGCTCTAAGCGGAATGAAGAAAGGCACCAACCATCAGGTTAGACACCGGAGGATCCTGCGATTCAAATGAATCCTCTTGGTTCGGCAGAGCTCCCACCTGAATATTTCAAAGAATTTGGTGAGGATGAGAATGTTGCATCGCAGCTGTTATAGTGGATTTCACCACTCTAGGTGAATCACACTTTGTATGGCCTTCCCCTGTCCCACTGCAGACTCTTTATACCCTATGGACCACTTTTTGTCCTTTGATGTTTCCCTGATCATCCCTAAAAACACATGAAAAATGCTATACGTGACTTTTAAACCTATAAGTGCGTACATACGTGGGTTTGACCACTAAAACCACGTACATCGGGATGTGTGCATAATCTAAATCATTTTGGAGTTTTCCTTGACATGGATATGACTCATTTGACTCCTGTCCTTCCCTATGCCTTGAGATTGCTCAGATTCGACCTTTCATTACCCTTTGAAAAGATATATAAGGAACCCCTTGGTACAGTAATGAAGGAATAAGAGAGAATTGAGAGCAACGAAACTATAGTCCATTGTTGCTAGAACTTATGCTTGAGTCTGCATCCCTTTGTCCCTTAGAGCACTTTTGTGTTCTTCCCAAGCTTGCCTTTTGCTTGTGAGCTTGCTATCGAGAGATGGAGGATTGAAGTGGTGGAGGCCCAAGTGGGGGATTTAGTTTCTCCAGTTTGCGGAGGTGCCGTCAGAGGTTGTATCTTTTAATCTCCGATTTATATTAATAGAAATATCTTTTCCTGTCCAATAATGTGTGTTTGAATGAATATGTTCTCCATTGGATTATGTCAAATGCTTATACATTATTGATTATATATGCTAGAATAGATCTAACACCATGATATATAGAATGCTTGTATTTTTTACTTGTTGTTGAGGAAGTAACAGATCAATTCAAGCTAAATATTGGAAAGCTCAACGGGGATCTACTTCAACCGTCCAGAATAAGGTACGAGGTTTGATCCTTTAGTGTTAGACATTTAATTTCTATTGCATATTGGAAAGGATTTATTTCTGGAGTCAAACTGTCTATTGTGGTACCCCAAGCCATAGGAATTTCTCTCCGTAACAAAATTGGCGACTCTGCTGGGGATTTCCTAGTAGTTTTCCTTTGGGGGTTGTTTTCTCAGCATTCAATGAATTTGAATTTCTCTTTCTCTCTTGTTTCTGTGTCAGGTCTAGGGGAATGTATGCTTGGTAGAGTCTAATTGGTGTGAAGTTTGTCTCAGCCTGTCTGTTTGCCTTGATTTTATGCACCTTTCTTCCTGTATGGGGGTTTTTGATTTATAGTCACGTATACACACGGTTTCCTCTACGATTTTTTCGTATACACGCGGGTTTACTGTGAACAATCATGTATGCCCTTGATTTTGCCTTTTTGGGGAAGATAATTGGTTGTTGGGTGAATTCTAATATTTACTGAGTCTCCTTTGGCACTGCCTGAGTCTGTTTTGACCTCTGTTTCTGACCAGAAACGTTTTTTTTAGGCTAATTTTTCTTTTTTAAGAAAGTTCTTGTCATGTCATTTTCAATTTTTTGTTTGAGATTAGTGCATTAGAGTTCTTTTACCTTAGTGCTTTGCTTGAGTGTTGTTTGCGTGTGCTTGTAGAGTCTAGGGGTCGTAGAATCATTCTTTTGCTTTTTGCATCTCTTTTATTTTCAAAAAATCCAAAAACATTTGCTTATCATTATGCATTGCATTTTGCACTTTGCATTGTACTTGCACTAGATAAATTTGCTTTGGAGTACTAGTTAGGACTTCATATAGGAAATTTGAATTCATCATTTGAAGAAGAATTGTGAATTTCACGTATTAGTATACCCTGTTTTCATGGACACAATGCATTTGCATTGATTGTTAGGTGTGCATTTTACTTCCTGTTGCATCATAACACCATCAGTTGCACGATCATATCCCTTTTTGAGTAATAAAGCCAACTAAAATCAATGCTAAATAAAATGAATTACACTCTTTTATTTTCTAGGGTGCACCAACAAGCTTAGGTTTTAGGATCTTGGAATAGTTCATTGTAAGTCAATTCTCCAAGATCACTAAACAACAACATCTAGGTGTTTGTCCAAGTGAGTGTGTGAAATCCTTGGTATAACCAGTGTTTCTCAGGATCCTCCTCTCAAAAGGCAGTTAAGCATGAGGCAGTGTGAGCGGTTATTGATTGGGATGACCCCTAGTAATAACTGAGTAGCACCGGAGATATTTCCAGGATTGTATTCGTATCTGAGGGCTCTTTCGAGAGTTTCAGGATTTGTTACCCTGCCCATACGGTCAATCCCGCCTGCGACTGTCCACCTGAGCATTGATTATATTGAGGTGACCTTAGTGGCCTTACCTAGGATATCGAGGGGGTACTTTGCAGGGGTTATTCTATAGGTGTCCCGACCAGGTTAGGGTCGGACAGCACAGTCTCTTTACGCGTTGAAGCTGAGGGCCACAATAATTGGTTATGTGCATCTGCTTTATGTGTATGGGAGTCTCAAGCCTCTCCTAGGCGAGACATACGTGATTCATTCAGGATCTCACTTATCTAGCCCTTGTTTGCTTGCATTTGGCTTTAGATTTTATTAGTGATTGCTCTATGCACAATAGTTGGCCTAGGGTTTACGTAAATAGAGAGTCTTTGCTATTTTTTGAGTCATTGTGGATTCGAGTGCGGTTCCTCACCATTCTCATCATTTAGCAGGACTTACACCTTCTACTTCTCCTCCTCCTTTGGGAGAGAGACCTAGACAGTCCAGGCAGACTATGTCACACATTGATTCACATAGCATCGGAGACCATTTAGAGGATATTCCTAAACCACCTCCTCCCATTTATGTAGATGATGGGGAATTTACTCCTACTTATGATCCTTCACCCAACTTAGCTGAGTTAGGTCCTGTGATTTCTGAGATAGGACCTTTGCACGATAGGCCTACTCACTCCAGGTCTAATTCCCCATTGACACCTTACCAGTATGGAATGCCGAAGGACGCTGAGACTCATTTTGAACCTGTTAGCACTAGCTACGGTAGTTATGCTATGTCTGGTTTCCCTACTATGATTTGACATTTCATGTCTAATCTGATTTCGAGCCTAACACTATGCCTGGGGGCACTCTCATTCCTTACAATGCGGAGAGGTTTGGGAGCACTAGTCACATTGCACCTTCCATCCCAGTGGTGGAAGCTACATCATATCTCCCTCCTAGGTCTAGGGTTAGCGATCCGATTAGGATACCAGATTTGAGATGAGTGACAATAGGTGGTAATACATATATTATTACTCAGGTTCCTTCATCCTCGGTCCCTAGTTCTTCAAATGTACATCCTCCACCTTATTCACGTGGTCCATCGAGCTAGTATATGGCTACGAGTCAGGTCCGTACTACGGTTACTAGACCGATTGTGTCTCAAGTTCACATACCACTCGCTGCGTTGAGAGGCTATGTTCATGCTTCTAGAGGTCATCTTGCTACTTCCGGGGCATATATCCCTACTTCTGGAGCGTATCTTCCTACCTACAGAGTGTATCGTGGGGCATCGCATACAATGACCTATGGACCTTATTATGGGACGCAGTATGGACAAGTTTCTTCACCTTATGGAGGTGGGTATCAGCAACCTGCTTACTCTCCTAATTACGGCTTTCTAGCTCCTACTAGTCAAGGTCCACCATACTATGGTACTTCCACGCCACCCTATACCGGTTAGATAGGAGGATGAAACTATGGCCAAGGCCATGGTGGTAATCAACCCTATATGAATCAAGGAGCAGTCCATCGACCTCATCATCCTAGGCTCCCTTTCCTTGTGACGCTTAATCTTCCTGACTTATCGAGACTTACGAATGATCCTGTGGCTCATGAACCAGCTTGGCCGGATGTCCCTACCAAGCTTCCTTTGGACATACCTAATTTTGAAGGCAAACCGGGAGAGGATCCAAGCGAACACGTTAGTACGTTTCACCTTTGGTGCTCTTTGAATTCATTACATCAGGACTCAGTCCGTTTGAGACTATTTCAACGCACCCTCACAAGGCCTACTGCGAAATGGTATACAGAGTTGCGTAAGGGAGCTTTCGCTTTGTTCCACGACCTTGCGATGAATTTTCTTAATCACTTCCAGCTACTAGTGCGCTATGACGTTAGTACAGAACTCTTGTCGACATTTCAGAAAGATAAAGCCACACATATTTCTGATCATATTCAAGAGTGGCGTAGACGGAAGAGATTAATTAAAGCTTTTATACCACCAGAATTCCTCCTTGAGTGGATCCTCAAGTCATTATTGCCATATATAGCAAAGGATGTTTCCACATCCGGAGTGCAGAATGAGGAACAAGTGATCTTTAGGGCGCAGGAACTGGACTTGATCTATGCTCAGTCCGGTTTGTTGTATGAGATTATTCCCAATGCTCCTCGTTCCAGTTTTGATCCCAAAGTCAAACCTGGACCACATGCCAATGGAATTGTGGGTTGTGCAAGTGCGAAACCTACAGATTCGGTTGCAAAACAAGCTAGTCAATTGTCGCTCAACCAATCTGCTTCGGGACAAGCTACGGCTTCATCTCAACCCACCCAAACGATGAATGTACTTTCTGTGCAATCATCGGACCAGAAGGGTAACCAGCAGCCCGGACGAAATAGAAAAAAGGGTAAGAATAATAATCGAAAGGGTGGGAATAAGAATGAGAATGCTAACAATAATGAAAAGAACGGTAGAAATGCTGGGGGGGACAAGCAAGCGAAACGTAAGGTTAAGTTCCCTTGCAAGCTATGTAAGGATGATCACCTCACTTACTTGTGCCCCCAGATTGAAGAAGCTTCGAGATTCTTAGCACAAGGCCCAGCTGTGCTAACTAACCCTTTACCGCATAACCAAAATATGAACTTGAAGTCCCATGACCAGTCTAGTGATGATGATCCACCAGAGGGTAGTGGTCGTGGGTGCATTAACATGATCCATGCTGCAAAATTTGTGACTTGTGTGAAATATTATAGTTCGTCACAACCCAGCCCAGGCAAAGAACCTGATCCACCAGGATCCCCTTTGCGCATTGAGAAACCTACGGATAAACCTAAGGCTGCACCTCGCATTCTTAAGGGAGTCCTTAAGCATTCAGGGTATAATCCAAATTCCCAAGCCACCCAGAATTATTTAGTTGTCGAGGATTTGGGCCATTCTCCTTGTGTGATGTTTGCATTGGAAGTGCTTCAGAGTTTTCCTTCGCAAAGGAAGGCGCTGCTTTATGCCCTTGGTGTGAACGATGATGATTCTTCCTCTGTGATCAAATTTGAAACTACAAGACATCAGCCTTGCTTGCCCTACTATGTGTCTCTTTTGGTGCACATAGAATGTCTTGGTATGACCATCAAACATGCTATGATTGACAAGGGCGCTACTGCTTCTGTGATGTCTTTGGCCTGTTGGAAGGGTCTCGGTTCTCCTGAGCTGTCTAAATCAGTGACTATGTTAACTGTGTTTGATGGGATATCTTTTAGGCTGCACGACATCCTTCCTTCCCTTAAAGTCCGTTTGGGGGGAAAGACCGTTGCGATAGAGGTTGAGGTGGTTGATGCACCCCTTGACTATAATCTCTTGCTAGGTAGGAACTAGATGTACAGTATTCAAGCCGTTGCTTCTTCCTTGTTCCACATTGTATGCTTTCCACATAATGGGAAGATTGTAACAATTGATCAGATGACATTCAAGAATCCATCTGTTACCGCATCTTCGGGAGCTTCAATCCCAATCGTTGAGCACTCTCAGTTGGCAACTGGGAGTGTGGGTGTAGGCATGTATCCATCCCTCATGGGAAGCTTTAGTTGTCCTGCACTGATCCTCATGATAGGATATAGTTCCAATGAGGCTTCGAATTCTACGATATCGGTGTATTTTCGCACGAATCATATGGAAGACCCTTGGATTCTTCCTACACCGAGTGCTTCAAGTGAGCCTATCAAGACAAGCGCTCCATTGCCTACAACCATGATAGCTTATCAAGCTAATCTCAAGAGTGTTGTAGAGCCTAGTCCTTCCTCTTCACAAATGGAGGAGGAGGACTCGTATGTGCTGCTGGCATGGGCAGTATAGTCTTCTCATGCCCACGACTACCTTGATACGGTTTTCCCTTCAGATGAAGTGATTATTGAGGCTATGTTAGGAGTTGAGCCACCATGGGAGGAACTTCATCATAGATCGTACTTCCTTCCATAGCTTGACCATTTGGAGTGTGAGGATTTTAGGGCGGTTCTTAGTCAGAGATTTGGTAGTCCTGTGGTTCCATTAAGCTCTCCTAGTCCGATGGCTGATGGAAACATGGAAAACATATCTTCAACGATTCCTATCAACATCTCTCGCAATCCTGGCACAATAGAGAATGTCTATATTGGGGCGGAATGTTCCCATGCTGAGATTCTGGAATATACTAAGCTATTCAAGGAATTCTATGATATTTTTGCTTGGTCCTACGATGAGATGCCAAGTATTGACCCTCGTACTGTCGATCACGAGATTAAGACTTACCCGAATGCTAAGCCTGTTCGACAACGATTACGTGTGGTGAATCCTAGGAAAACACCCACCATTAAGGAAGAGATAGAGAAACTGTTGAAAGCCGGTTTCATCTATCCCGTTCCCTTGATGGAGTGGGTTTCAAACCCTGTTCCGGTGGATAAGAAGCAGGGAGCGACCCGCATATGCACTGATTTCCGTGATTTGAATCGTTCCTGTCCTAAGGATAACTTCCCCACAACATTTATAAATCATATTTTGGATGAGTGTGTGGGTAGTGAGGTGTTCTTCTTTATGGATGGATTTTTTGGGTATAATCAGATACAGATTAAACCTAAGGACCAACATAAGACTGCATTTATTTGTCCTTGGGGAACGTTCACATATCAAAAAATGCCTGTCGGCCTTAAAAACGCTGGAGCTACATTTCAGTGGGCAATGACCTTGATTTTCCATGATCTCAAGTCAATTATCAAGGTATTTTTGGATGAGAATGCTCATTCTCGTATGAGAATGCGTCATCCCTATCACTTGAGATTGGTATTTGAAAGATGCTGGCACTATTTAGTTAGATTAAATCCTCATAAGTGCATCTTTTGCATGAAGTCAGGTTGTTTGTTAGGATTCATCGTTTCAAAAGAGGGTATAAGAGTCGACCCTTTGAAGGTTGAGGTAATACTTCAGTTGTCTTCCCCGAAGAATATTCGTCATCTTCAGTGTTTGCAAGGCATGGAAAAATTCTTACGGATATTTGTTGTCAACTTTTCCAATTTGAGTAGAGGCTTTATACATCTCTTGAAGAAGGACACTCCCTTTTATTGGGATGAGCGAGCCTAGGAGTCCTTCGATGCACTCAAGCGAGCCCTAGCATTGGCCCCGGTGATTAGTCCTCTGGACTATAGCCGTGATTTCTTATTATATGTTCCCGCGTCTTTAGAGATGATTGGTATGGTCTTGGTTCAAGAGGATGAGGAGCTTCAAGAACATGTCATATATTATCTGATCCGAAACCTTTTGATGCAGAGATTCATTATTCTCATGTCGAGAAGCTTGCTTTAGCTACTGTACATGCGGTTTAGCGTTTGAGACATTATATTCTCCTTCACTAGACCTTGGTTGTGTCCCATGTCAATCCATTTCAATTCATTCTCACCCAAAGAATGATTGGGGGAAAATATAATAAATGGATTTTCATTCTGCAAGAATTTGATCTCGAGTTTGTTTTGGCAAAATCGAAGAAGTCTTTAGTCTTTGCAGAGCTCATATCGTATTTTCCGGGCGAGGCCAAGGAGTTGGTGTGTGAAGATACGTTTGACGATGAACACATATTATTAATCTATACGTTAGATCCATGGTATGGGGATATCATAATATATTTAAAAACACTGAAGACCCCTACTCACCTCTCGCGAGATGAACGATGACGATTACGTCACGTCTCTAAGAACTACCTTATAGTGGACAATACTTTGTACCGTCGTGGGGTAGATTCCATTTTATGATGTTGTTTAACTCATGACAAGGCTGAGGTTGTGCTGAATGATTTCCACGGAGGGGCGTGTGGTGGTCATTTATTTGGGCTTTCTACAGCTCAAAATATTTTGAGAGCGGGTTATTTCTGGCCGTCGATCTTTAAGGATTGTGTTGATGCGGTCAAGAGGTGCCACCCTTGCCAGGTGTTTGCACATAATATGTGCTTGAAACCTACCCCGTTACATGCCATTATCACTGTTGGTCCCTTCACTAAGTGGGGGGTCAATTTTATGGATTGCAACCCAGCTTCGACTGGGGGGCACCATCATATTATAGTGGCTATTGATTATTTCACGAAATGGGATGAGGCTATGCCTACAATGAAATCTGACAGTGAGACAGCCACTCACTTTGTATTCAACCAAATTATTACTCAGTTTAGGATTCCGAAAGAGCTTGTCACCGACCATGGCTCGCACTTTCAGAACCGTATAATGGAAGAGTTGGCATTGAAGTTAGGGTATAAGAAAGAGCACTCCTCTTCATAGTACCCCCAAGTGAATGGACAGGTAGAGGGAGTGAATAAATCACTCAAATCCATTCTCCAATGAACCATCGCATAAAGCAAGAATAATTGGCACATTATGTTGTATCCTGCTTTGTGGGCATATCAAACCGCGGTTAAGACTGCCACTTGTTTTTATCCATATCAACTTGTACATGGAGTGGAGTCGATATTTCCAGTTGAATGCGAAATTCCTTCGTTGAATCTAGCTGTGGAACTCTTACCAGACACTTCACCTTTGGAGGAGCGTTTGGTTCACCTTGAGCAACTCGATGAGCAACGTCGAGATGCCTTGCTGGCTCTAGAGGTTAATAAGCATCGCGTTAAGGTCCAGTATGATAAGTCTATCTGTCCAAGAGTGTTTAGTGAAGGAGACTTGGTCCTTTTGTGGGATCAACCGAAAGAACCCTTGGGGGAAGGGAAATTTAATCCTATGTGGCGTGGTCCTTACGTGGTTAAGCGAGTGTTAGAGAAGGGTGCTTATGAGTTAGTGGATTATGAAGGAAGAGCTTTGGCGGAGCCTAGAAATGGGCTCTATCTCAAAAAATACTATGCATAATCTTTAGCCAAGGCTGCTTGTTGTATATTATTGTACAACTTTGCATAGTTAGGTCTTTTTCTTATCGTGATCGGGTTTGTGATTAGTTTCTGTTTCTTTTGGCAGATGTCAATGGAATCTTCCACCTACATAGGATTTGCGGATGGTGCAAGCCGTCACACTCAACACTCAGCCTATGCTGCTTGGGTTATTTATACTCCTATGGGTCAGGTACTGTCTTCAGGAGATGTATGTCTACGGCCATCTTCCAATAATGTTGCTGAATATAGCGCCATTATTGAGCTTCTACAGGATGCCATTCTACATGGCGTTCTATCTCTTGAGGTACATCTTGATTCGGAGTTAGTAGTGTCACAGCTCAATGGTTTGTACCATGTTAGAGATCTGACATTATTGAGAATATTCTTATGTGTGAGATTGTTAGAACGACAATTTGACAATATAACATATATACACATTCCAAGAAATAATAATCGAGTTGCTGACTCATATGCTAACTACATGTTAGATTGGCATTTGTTTCATTCATAATAAATTATTCACAAACAAAAATTTTCCACATGTAAATAAATAAATCAATCACCATAAAACGTTTTTATACATCAAAAATGTGATAATACATAGTGTCATGATACAAAATTGGGGCTTTTTAAGCCACCATCATATAATACACGGTCGTACAAAATGTATACACTCCCAGGTGTCTAATCCTATGGAGGAGGAGGAGGGTTGTGATCATGGAACGTCACTACGGCTCTAGCTAGCCATCGAAATAAACGCACCCATGTGCGTGGTACACCCACCACCTGCCGCTGCATGGCCTTAGGAAAGTCCTCGACTTGCACCATGGGAAATCTATGAGTTAGTATGACAAAGTTGGTATGAATGATCTGGAGCATTCGCTCTGCATCCACACCCATGATGTCATCTCCTCTTCCCCTCTGTCTATGATGAGGGAAGCCCTCTAGCTGTCATGGTCCCACATCTGCACACAAATGGTAGATGTCACTATGTGTTGTCGCGCAAAAACATGTCTTTTTGCTTCCATAAAATCAAGAAAATACAAAAAAATTCAATAAATCAAAAAATTTAAAAAAGAGTGAGGGTTGATATTTGTTACCTATATTGCCATATGCCAATCCTGGTGGCAATGGCATGTCTGGGTCCCCCCGGAAATCTATCCCTGCATAGGGGTAGTCATCAATGACAACTATCTGTCATCGCTACCATGGAAAGAAGTCAGCTGGATATGGGTTGGCCACCCTACCACCCCCCAGTCTATGCATAACATCTACCCAATGCTGTTGGGATGGATCTCGAACCCCATGGAGAGGAACATCCACTCTAGGGCTCAATCCTAGAACACGCTCGAAGAAAAACGTGCTCAAGATACTGCTGAACCCGAAGTTCCACACCCTACATACCTTACACTCACTGAGCTGGTGTTTCATGTTGCTCAATAGCGTAGTACTCCAGTCATAGATTGTGGGTCTCATGCACTCCACTGCATAGAACATCAAAGGCCGCGAGGCCTGGTGGAGTGATGCTAAGCCAACTATGCTGCCTAGTGTCAATAATATGGCCTTTAGGCCCAGCACCTATATAGAATTGGTAGGGAACTGACTCCCCACCTTCTCGGTGACTGGATAATAGTACACTGCAATGTACTTGTCGATAGTCAGGCCACTCCCTGGCCCACCTCGGGAATGAAGGTTCACCATCTCCCCTCATCTAGAAAGCCCTATGATAAAGTATATGTCCTTCACCTCTATGGTGAGGGACATCCCATTGATATGAAAGGACTCTAAGTCTAGATCCCAATAGTCTACCAGCATCTGTAGCAGTCTTGGTTTGGCCCTCAAACCACCAAGACACCAAAACTTGTAGAGTCCACATGCACGAAGAGCTTGTTGAGCCATTAAGTTGGCCCTTACTGCTTCCTCTACTTCACCATGCTCACGCTCTCTCCACTATAGCACCATTCTGCAAAAGAAATTGAAATTTGCCCATTAGTTTAGTTGAAAATCATATGCGCGGCCTCATACGCGACTTTTTTGAAAACAACCGCGTATGTACGCGGGTTTGAGGTCCTTTTCCGCGTATATCCAGCCCTATACGCAGAAAAATCCTCGATTTTTGCATGGGCTGCAACGCTCATTTTGGGATGGCATAAAAAATTCATTTGACCATGAAAATCTATAAAAATTATGTCAAAATGCAAGTAGAGAGTATGAGTAAATACCTGGAAGAAACGGTTGTGAATTCCGCTGGCTGGATCTCCTGGAATTTGCAATTGAAAATCAGAGCTCAAAAGGGTGAAAGTTTCAAATGATTTATGTTTTTTACTATTTATAGAAAAATTTTCAAATATTTGAAAATTTTTACCCCCTTTCCTATAGTTTCAACATTTTCTAACCATTTTGGACCATTTTTGACATAATTGGTGTTGTAGAAGACCTTTTTCAGTGCCGTTTCAGCCGTTGGTTTGACCCGTTCATGATGATCTCAGGTATCATTTCTAAACTGGCATATAGGTTAGGTTTCACCACCATTTTCATTTTGCATGACCTTGTGACCATATCACCATGACCTTAGGTACGAACCCAATCTATTATTTCACAGAACCTTCTTGCTGCTTTAGAAGTGGCATGATACGAGTGGTAGAGCTTCACCTTACATGGGTACCCTAGTTAGTGCCTTATTTGCATTTGGTTCCCATGCCGATGGTTTCTCCTTTAGGGTGTGGGAGTCCATTGTATAGTACTGCTGTGACATTTCGCAAGAGCCTCATACTCCTCTTGATCTTATGCTGGCCTATTTCCCTCAGGACTCCCTCATGTCAAGTTGTGAATGCATCATCATGATATTTGCCTGCCTTATTGAGCTTTATGTCGGCTCCCTTGACATTGCATTTCAGCCATATAGCCCGAGCTTGTCTCATATCTAGCCATGGAGAGCCATTTTTTATATCCTTCACAGCTTGATTCCCTTTTTACCGGGAGGGGATTTTCCCCTGAGTGTCGATATCCTACACATGTATCCTTGCATTGAGCATAGGTATGTTCCACTGCTTGGAACTAGTTTGTTTGCCCTTGTGACACTCGTCTCCTCCTAGTTTGTAACTATAAATCTAGTTTATTCTTTTTTCAAGCTTTTCAAATAACTGAAAAAGTCCAAAAAAATAAAAAAACCAAAAATCAGAACAAGGAAAGACGTTATCTTTGGCAGCTGTCGAGTCGTGCCGCCTTTGAACAGAGCACTGTATATCACATCCATTGGTATGGTTATAATTTGACTTTAGGAGTTGTACTCATTTATCTGAGTTTATCTCCACCGACTGGTTAAGCTTCCAGTCCCTATGGAGCCTCTGTCGATGCCTCCTGTGTCACAGAGATGTCCCAGTTTGTGTATCGAGTCTATGCTGCCTTCATTTAGTCACCATACACCCTTATGCTCTTGTTCGAAGGAAGTTGAAACCTGAGTCGGCCATTCCTCAGTTATCTTGACTTTGCATGTCGGCCATTCCCGGTACAGTTACTGGTTCGT
>LPNX010145085.1:264087-307061 GCA_001517045.1 Pseudotsuga menziesii
TGTGGTGATGACCGCATATGTGATATCATGTATCATGCCTATTCATGGTCATTGTACTCTTATGTATCCGGGACTGCTATATGTATTTGTAGTTATATGCAGAGTTGTATTATTGTACTATGCTGATTGGGTGGCTGGTCTTCCATTTGGGATGCTTCATCACTCCACTTCTGGGATGGACTTATAATGTATTTCGGCCATCGTATGACCCCTCTGACCTCACACATTAGGGGCCATCTGTTATAGCGGATTTCACCACTCTAGGTGAATCACACTTTGTATGGCCTTCCCCTGTCCCGCTGCAGACTCCTTAGACCCTATGGACCACTTTTTGTCCTTTGATGTTTCCTTGATCATCCTGTTGCAGCTGCAATAATTTCCCAAAATTCCAAAAAAATTTAGGACCCTCCTTTGCTTTGGATTAGTTGATTTTCTTCTTTGTTTCCTACAATTGAATTGATTTACCACTTGTTTTGATTCTCCCTCTTTTGGTTGAAGAAATCTAAGGTTTGATCAGACTTTATTGCAGCCTTTGAATGCATTTACAACCTGCTTGAATCGGAAGATTATTTGATTGATGCTCCCGCCGTTGCGGAAAAATATTAAGTCGTGACTTCGATTTCTTGTCCGATACATTGGTTTTAATCGACTGATTTTGTGGTTTAAATTGGAAGGACTTGTCATTTCTTTCCCCACCGTTGCAGATAAACATTTGGTTTTGACTTCGATTGTTTCTCTCGTTTTGATTGATTTTAATCAGCTACCTTTTGGTTTTGTGTCGGAGCTGTCATGACTTCTTCTTCTGCCATTGCGGATGGCAAACCTCTTTCTCTCCCGTTTGAGTTTTCGGACCCCGTAAATTTGTTTGGTATCCGCCGTTGCAGCTGCGATTCTATTTTCATTCCGATCCGGCATGCGGCTAGTTGTCACCCGGTTATCCCCACCATTACAGCTGAGTCTATGGTTTGGTTTTCCGCCGTTACGGATAGAAGTACCCTTTAGTCTTCCAGCGCAAAGTGCTCCGACTTTTGATTTAAAGTTTTTCCCGCTCACAGGTCACACGTGTCTTTATCCTTCCCTTCTGCCATTGCGGCTCTCAAATTCATTAAGCTTCCGAAAGGGAAAACCATCTGATTTCCGATTTAAATTTTTTCCCGCCCTCCCGTCGCATGCTAGTAGCATTGACTCTTCCGCCGTTGCGGCCAGGAAAACCATTTGGCTTCCAATGTTGGTTTCCTCCCTATTTCCGTCGTTGGTTTTGTTATCACAAGCCAGTAGAAGAACAAGGTAGTATAGTCGGCTTTTGTAAAATGAAGATGGTGCACCTGACCATTTCCTGTGGATTAGCCGTTCAGTCAGTTTGGTTTGCTGCTGTGGTTTGATGCGTTTTCCACAAATGATGCTTGTTGTTTGATTGCAGGTATTTTCCGGAGATTGGTCAAGGGAGGCAGACCATTTGGTGAAGGTAGAGCCGAAACTAGTAGGATCGCAAGATCGACAAACCAAAGAAAAGACAAAATGAATGGTGACAAAGGAGCAATTCTAAAAGGTCTAGCAGTTACTTAGCCAATCATGGGCATGCATAGAAAAGATAAAGGAATATGAAGCGTTGGGGAGCTGAAAGGTCATTCGTTTGGGGGGCAGCCCAAACGGTCTGCGGCTGTAGTTTAAATACTTGAAATTTAGAATCTAGAAGGGGAATTTTTCCCTGGAAAAACTTGTAACCCATTTGCTTGTAAGAGGAACTATTTCATTTTACAATCAGAAACTGCAACTTTTGCCTGTTGGAGAAAGCGAAATGTGGAATGTATCAATGCGATTAAATGAGCAATGTTGAAGGGGAACTATTTTTGTTTTCAGCTATGTTTCATTAACTGTGAGAGTGTTTTAAATTCTTGAACCTATGTTCTTGTTGAAATGTTGTTCAGTATATTTTGTGATGTTTTCCACTGTGAGTAATGAATGTTGTTCATAAAACAATTGGCTATCTGGTTGTTTAAATATCTGTACTTGTGCATGTGTCTTGAAATAAGTATCAGCTATCTGTAACTCTTCATAATTCATGTATGAAATGTATTACTCACCAATGAATGATAAGCCTGCTCCCTAGGGATAGTTAGGTAGTTAGTTTATTTTCTTATTGTATGTGATTTGGATGTTTATGAGCCTTAAGACAAGAGGTAAGAACCTGCGCATCACATTGTGACTGCTCCTTGCATCTTATCGCCCTGGATGGTTAATTAGGTACTTGCATATCATACATTAAGTCAAAAAATACAAAAATACATGGTGGACCGGGCCGCAACCGGTAAAACCTTTGTTTTTGTTACTTTGACCTACGGTAGCCGGACCGCAAATCGGACGGATTCCCTATACCAAACAGTCAATGGGCTAGTTGGGAACGTTGATTGGGGAGAATCCCTTTCTGTTGTTTCCTGTGAATTTCCAGGCTTCAACAGTTCTGGCGCTAGAAGGAGGGCCGCCAGTGCATGGCTAGCCGTGGAACATACTATCAGAAAAAGAACCCTATTGTTGTCCAAACCCAAAGAGGAACAATCACATGATTATCAGGTAATGATGAAAATGCTTCAGAAGCTATCCAACCGAATAATAGATCTGGAGAGAGAAAAGGAAGTTCAGAGATCGCATAAACCCCACTACCAAAGAAGGGAGGATAATAACCAATGGCAAGCCCCTCCACCAAATTTAGCATCAATGAATATAACAGAAATAGGGGGGATAATTTATGTACTTTCCATCAGCAGCCTCATTCTGAAAAGAAGTGTCCTCAATGGTTACGTTCAATGACATTGGTAATGAATAAGTTGTTGGACCCTCAATTGACTAAGGATAGTGGTAAGGAGGAAAAGAAGAACCAGATCATGGAGAAACAAGATAACATGTTTTCATGGAATGGTGTCTCATTGTTTGACACTGAAGAGAGTAATCCTAAATCTGAATGCACACCTTCAGCAACAAAGGACATAGATTTAACAATTTCGAAGATCAAAATATTGCAAAAGAATGTCAAGAGACAAGTAGAGGTGAAGGTGGAGGACAAAACACCTAGAGCCAATACCCTCAACCAGGAGGCAGGGTCACTCATTGAGACTGCCAAACCTATAGAAGAACAGATAGGTGTTAATCAAGGAACCGAAGAGCTTGAAGAGGATATACCCACTCAGAACCAACCAAGGGAAGAAGACATAGAACCTGGTTGGGAAGAAAAGGATGACACCCCACCTTTTCTTTTGACCCTAGAAATAATGAATCATAATGTGCATAATTGCTTGGTAGATTCTGGATCAGAAGTGAATGTTATGCCCCTGGAGATTTGCAAAAAGATTAATGGATAGACAGAGTCCACATTTTGTGAAGTAACGCAATTAGACAGCACAGGTGTCAAAGTATTGGGAGAAATGAAAAATGTCCTCATTCGCTTGTCTGCGAACAACAAGATTTGTCAATTTATTGACATTACTGTGGCTGACATACCTAGTGGATATGGGCTTATCCTCAACAGAGATTGGTCTGCCAGGTTAAAAGGATATTTTTCTTCAGATTGGTCTCATTTATTGTTGCCTCTCATGGGTACCTCAAATAAGATTAATATTTTCAAAGAGCCTTACATGAAGTATACTGTCACTAAGCTGGGGGAAGGTAATGAATCTGCTGATTCTATCTTGGGAAATTATCTGATTGAGCTTAAGATAAGACATCTTACAGAAAGAGAAGCTAGTTCTAAGATTGACACTCAGCCTGATCTCCTTCAACTTCCTCAGGCTAAAAGGGATGAATGTAGGATTGTAGACATGTGTTCAATTGCAAAAATATCCCAGCTAGACCATGGTTAGATATCTTATGTCTATAATCCAGCCCACCCCTTAACTTGTTTGATTGAAGATTCTTAAGGGAGGGCACCTTTTCTTTTTCTTTTGCTTTGTACATAAATAAATTGATGTTGTTTTTATTTGATGCTTTGATGTTGTTTCCTTTTGATTATTTGATTTGATGCTATTTTCTTTACTGCTCTGGTTTTTTTTAATAAAGAGGCAAACTTTTGGTTGCAATGGAAACATCAGGGTTCTTTATTAATTGATATCTTGAGAAAAAGACTGTGCTTTAAAGTATAGAATGTCTTCTAGTAGCAGTGTTCCTAACCGGCAATGCATTCATTGAAGTCTTACTTAACCCCTATAAATAACTCGGAAGTAAAGAGGTCTGGAATACTATTTCGAGGCTCCATCCATTTCACATCTTAAATATCCGAAGGGGTGACAGTGGAAGACCCACGGAAAGGAAGCAAGGTAAAAAGTATATCATATATAAATGATCCCATGCCATGGTTTCAGAAAAGATAAAAGCTATCAAGAGTCAAAACTCCTCAAAAGAAACAAGACATATCAAAGCAAAGTATCAAAAGCATAAGTACTAAATTGCCAAAAGATCCTCTCCGTCCGTGAGCTGAAACATGAAATACACCGCTCACACAAAAGGACACTATGGGATAGAGGATCCTGAAGTAATATTCAGTAAGAAAGGCAAATGGAGGAATCAAAAGAACTAAAGTTTTAATGGCACAAAAGTGCAATTGGCATGGGAATGAGGAACAAAAAGGATAATGCTGTTTACTATCTGTTACAATCCTGTGGTGTCCAAGCCTGAAACTACCTAAGGACGGGTAAAATGAACCTCATTTATTAGGCCTCAAAATAGTTATTCAGACTTGAAATATTTTTGATGTTACCATTTCCCAAAGAATGGACTACTTCTCAATGGTTTAAATGCTTAAGTTGGCTAGCCCAGGGATACAAACATCTAGAAGATGTCAACTTTTATTCAGACGGTCTTGCACTGGGAAGGAGTTAATTCAGAGATATGGAGGATGGAAAACCTCTTTCTCTCCCGTTTGAGTTGTCGGACCCTGTAAATCCGTTTGGTATCTGCCGTTGCAGCTGCGATTCTATTTTCGTTCCGATCCGATGTGCGGCTAGTTGTCACCCGGTTATCCCCGCCGTTGTGGCTGGGTCTATGGTTTGGTTTTTTGCCATTGCGGATAGAAGTACCCTTTAGTCTTCCAGCGCAAAGTGCTCTGACTTCTTATTTAAAGTTTTTCCCGCTCACAGGTTGCACGTGTCTTTAGTCTTCCCTTCCGCCGTTGCGGCTCTCAAAGTCATTGAGCTTTCGAAAGGGAAAATCGTCCGATTTCCGATTTAAAGTTTTTCTCGCCCTCCTGTCGCATGCCGGTACCATTGACTCTTCCGCTGTTGCAGCCAGGAAAGCCATTTGGCTTCCGATGTTGGTTTCCTCCCGATTTCTGTCGTTGGTTTTGTTATCACAAGCCTGTAGAAGAACGAGGTAGTATAGTCAGCTTTTGTAAAATGAAGATGGTGCACCTGACCATTTCCTGTGGATTAGCCGTTCAGTCAGTTTGGTTTGCTGCTGTGGTTTGATGCATTTTCCACAAATGATGCTTGTTGTTTGATTGCAGGTATTTTCTGGAGATTGGTCAAGGGAGGCAGATCGTTTGGTGAAGGTAGAGCCGAAACCAGCAGGATCGCAAGATGGACAAACCAAATAAAAGACAAAATGAATGGTGACAAAGGAGCAGTTCTGAAAGGTCCGGCAGTTACTTACCCAATCATAGGCATGCGTAGAAAAGATAAAGGAATATGAAGTGTTGGGGAGCTGAAAGGTCATTCGTTTGGGGGGTAGCCAAAACGGTCTGCGGCTTAGTTTAAATACTTGAAAGTTAGAATTTAGAAGGGGACTTTTTCCTTGGAAAAACTTGTAACCCATTTGCTTGTAAGAGGAACTATTTCGTTTTACAATCAGAAACTGCAACTTTTGCCTATTGGAGAAAGCGAAATGTGGAATGTATCAATGCGATTAAATGAGCAATGTTGAAGGGGAACTATTTCATTTTCAGCTGTGTTTCATTAACTGTGAGAGTGTTTTAACTTCTTGAACCTATGTTCTTGTTGAAACGTTCTTCAGTATATTTTGTGATGTTTTCCACTGTGAGTAATGAATGTTGTTCATAAAACAATTGGCTATCTGGTTGTTTAAATATCTATACTTGTGCATGTGTATTGAAAGAAGTATCCGCTATCTGTAACTCTTCATAATGCATGTACGAAATGTATTACTCACTAGTGAATGATAATCCTGCTCCCTAGGGATAGTTAGGTAGTTAGTTTATTTTCTTATTGTATGTGATTTGGATGTTTGTGAGCCTTAAGACGAGAGGTGAGAACCTGCGCATCACATTGTGACTGCTCCTTGCATCTTATCACCCTGCATGGTTAATTAGGTACTTGCATATCATACATTAAGTCAAAAATACAAAAATACACGGTGGACTGGGCCGCAACCGGTAAAACCTTTGTTTTTGTTACTTTGACCTACGGTAGCCGGACCGCAAACCAGATGGATTCCCTATACCAAACAGTCAACAGGCTAGTTGGGAACGTTGATTAGGGAGAATCCCTTTCTGTTGTTGGCTGCGAATTTCCAGGCCTCAACACATCCCTAAAAACACATGAAAAATGCTATACATGACTTTTAAACCTATAAGTACGTACATACGCGGGTTTGACCACTAAAACCGTGTACATCGGGATGTGTGCATAATCCAAATCCTTTTGGAGTTTTCCTTGACATGGATCCGACTCATTTGACTCCTGGCCTTCCCTATGTCTTGAGATCACTTGGATTCGACCTTTCATTACCCCTTTGAAAATCTATATAAGGAACCCCTTGGTACATTGAAGGCATAAGAGAAAATTGAGAGCAACTAAACTATAGTCCATTGTTGCCAGAACTTATGCTTGAGTCTGCATCCCTTTGTTCCTTGGAGCACTTTTGTGTTCTTCCCAAGATTGCCTTTTGCTTGTGAGCTTGCTATCAAGAGATGGAGGATTGAAGTGGTGGAGGCCCAAGTGGGGGATTCAGTTTCTCCGGTTTGCAGAAGTGCCGTCAGAGGTTGTATCTTGTAATCTCTGATTTATATTAATAGAAATATCTTTTCCTGTCCAATAATGTGTGTTTGAATGAATATGTTCTCCATTGGATTATGTCAAATGCTTATACATTATTGATTATATATGCTATAATAGATCTAACACCATGATATATAGAATGCTTGTATTGTTTAGTTGTTGTTGAGGAAGTAACAGATCAATTCAAGATGAAGATTGGAAAGCTCAATGGGGATCTACTTCAACCGTCTGGAATAAGGTACAAGGTCTGATCCTTTAGTGTTAGAAATTTAGTTTCTATTGCCTATTGAAAAGGATTGAATTCTGGAGTCAAACTGTCTGTTGTGGTACCCCTAGCCATAGGAATTTCTCTCTGTAACAACAGTGTCCACCATATCTCCCGCCTGTTCGACCAGGAGTTCAGCCACCTCGGTGGACATTCAAGTTCGTGTTTCTCACCCCTTCGCTGCCATAGGGTGTGAAGTTGGTTGAAATGATGACAGGAATATTAGATCGGCTCAAGTACGCAGACCACGATACGAATGATCGTGAGAAGTTTCCGCATTTCACACCTGGGAAATACTTGCACTCCGTCCATTATCCGGAGGTTGGAATGACGTTACTTGAAGTAAAGTAGTGGGATATTGGCTTGGGGCAAGCTGGCTTGTTGAAGATGCTGAATGTCCCCCAGTTTGGTCGCAACCTGTAGGTTACCACGGTGGTCAAGCAGTTATTGGCGTTGGTGCATGATGGGAACCTATGGATAGGAAAACAGAGAATTGCTATTGATGGAGCGCTGATTCATAGGATTACAGGCTTGCCGAAGGAAGGGCCTGATCCTAGGATTGAATTTGTTGGAAAGCATGAAGATACGAAGCTGGAGCAGCACATGAAGGACCGCTTCGGTTTGATAAAAGGAAATTGAGGGTTTCAAACATCGACTATTCGGCACTAGAAGATTCGCTTCTCCACAGAGCTCCTAGCATGCAAATTAATGAGGAAGTGCAGACCTAATGAAGTACCTGCCATGATTGTCAGTATTGCTGTGAACTGTGACGAAGGATACAGTTACAAATGGATAGAGTACATTCCTAGTGAATTCCTTGCAGATGTCTGCGATGCATAGGAGAAAGGTAGAGCCTTTCATTATTCATGGTTGTTAGTGCTTATTGCTCTGGTAGGATGGAGAGAACCTACCGAGGCACAGTTTGTTGATGTGCCTCTGGAGATGCCTGGCATAGCAAGGTATGCATCTCTTTGGGTTTCATAGGATAAATCCTTGCAGCAGATGACGAACTACGTGTTCACCTTCTATTCGATGAATATTACATATGAGATCCTGAAAAGACTGCGGCTTAGTAATAAGCTATTTTTTTAGTATACTGGCGTGGCCAAATTCAAGGCTGATATGCATAATGTCTTCATCTAGGCCTGCGCAGATAACAAACATACATGGTGAACCAGGAATACATCCTCGCAGTAGTTCAGTAGTGGCCAGCTAAATGGATGAAGGATGCAGGAACAAGGCCCGACATACCAGTCCCTCCCGTAACAGATGTGGGTGCAGCTCCTAGTCAGCCATAGTAGAATGACCCACTAGAAGAGAGCGAAGAACAAGATGAGTCACAGCAAAGCGAAGGTGACCATGGTAGAGATGATGGAGTTGGTGAAGAAGAAGAAGAATCAGTCAAGACCATTTCATACCCTAATCGCCCAGATAAGCGCAAGTCCCAGAAGTGGAGGAAGTTACTAAGCCTCAGCCCAGAAAGAAAACTAAGGCATCGAAGGGAAAGCATATCATCAAAGAGCCCGCTTTGATGATTGATGAGCTTGATTAGGCTTTGATGAAGTCTACAGAGGTATTATCCATCAAATGGGAAGAGTTTGAAGCTAAACAGCTTGATATGCTCACTGACGTAGCACAACGAATTACAGAACTTAAGGCGTTATTGGAAAGAACAACAACTGTCACTACAGCAAGCAGTGCCCCAGTAGGCGCATAGCCAGATACTAGACAATGGCCAGCCAGAAAAAATAAAGGACAAGTACCAAGCATAGCTCTTATAATACCTGATGCAGCATCCCAATCGTAGATGAGCATGATAGTTGATATATATTACACTAAGTTTTCTATGCCGGAGCTGCATTTTTGTCAATTATCACTCATGAATGAGATCTGAGAACAAGACAGCTACACACACATGCAGTTAGAAAACACCACAAAGCAGAGTGAGAGCCTCAAAGCATAGTTGAAAGAAGCTGAACAAGCAGGATACACTAGTAGGATACACTAGCGCGAGTGTTGGATGAGGCGTGTTGAAGTCTCCCTGACTTCGACATGCAGGCTGAAGAAGAACCAGAGCAAAGAATTGTAAAGATGAAAGACTATGCACAACAATATAGAAGCTAGATAGAGAAGATGGAAGTAGAACATGAGGCCCATATTGCGGAGTTTCATCTTTGCCTCATTCCTAAGAGTCCACCAGAGGTCAGGGAACAACGTCTCAGAGATATTCAGGCCTTAGCAACAAAGATCTCAGATCTTGTAAGTAGTGCATCAAAGCTGCTAGACGAAAGTGTCGAGTCCTGGGAAAACTTGCAGGACAACCCAGAAGTAGAAAAGTTGCAAAAAACCATCAAGCAACAATAGACATAGCTGGATGCAGTAAAAGCAGAAATTAAGACATTGCCTCCTATGCATAAGATGATTAAGGTAAAGCATAGTAATGAGTTCCAACAAGAAATTGAGTCTTGTAGAAGAAAAGAAACATTGTTAGTGAGATCTGTGCAGCCCCTCATTAATGAGGCCTTGAAGTTGAGCACTGCTGCAGACAACCAACTCAAATTCTTGAAGGAGTATGATGTGTTTGCATAGGAAAAGGCCAACGACGCATCTGCAGCAACATTGCAGGAGATAGTGGAGAAAGAGAAAGCAACCAAAGATATCATGCACAGCCTCAACAAGAAGTTTACTATCTTCGCCAACAAGATTCTTGTACCTGAAAAGCAGCAGAGTGTCCTGGGACGGGACACTGGTGAGTCTTAGGGGCTTGTTGGGGCTCGGACCTTGAAGGTACTTAATTTTGGAAACTCTAGGGTTTTGGTGTGAAGCTTGTAATCAGAGTTGTCATCCAAAATATTCTTCTATATGAGGGGGATGACAACCCTAGATGACATTGGTTCGTTAGTGAGTCGACTTGGGAGGCCAACTAAGTTATGGATGAAGACAGACAAATGGCACAGTTCGTCGGTGCCTTAAGGAAAAGGGCATTGACTTGGTATATGACCTTTTCGGAAAGACAACCTAGAGCAACCAAAGCTGAGATCAAAGTGCAATTTTTATCATTTTTCAAAACTCTAGATGCCGAACACCTGGCAGCGAAAAAATTAAAAACAACATCACAGAAGCCAGGGGAAACTGTCCGCGACTATGATAAGCGATGGAAAGACCTTCTAAGCCAATTGGACTATGTTATAGATGAACAATTACTAATCCAGTGGTTTCTTGTAGGGTTATCTCAGAAATTCCATCAAGACATCAGTCTGGAAACAGTCAAATCTTACGAAGATGTGCTTACAAAATCTCTCCAAGTGGAAATGGATGAGGACATACCCGCATATTCCACTGATCATAGATTTGAAGAATAGCTGGAGAGTGTATAGAAGTATTTAAAGGAGTTAAACCTCAAGAATCGGGATATCTGGTGCACCAAGTGCTCGACGGCTAGACACTCCAAAGACAACTGTCGATAGGAATATAGCTGATAGGACGTTCAATTCATGCAGACAATATATTTTTGTGACATTTGCCAGGAGCATGGAGATCACTCGACAAAAGATTTCCCGTTCAACATGAAGAATGGAAAAACATCCTGGTGTGCAATCTGTGAAACCAAAAATCATAACACAGCCGACTGCGATTTGAACCTGAAGAACCGATAGAACTACCATGCAGTATACCAAACCAATGCAGTTGCACAACATAATGAGCAAAACAATTTACCAAACGATTAGAATGGTTAGAGATACGAAGGTCAAAGATACGAGGGACAATATGACAATCGACGTGGAGGCTATGGAGGATGAGGTTGATTCCTTGGGAATCGTGACAACTGACCACATTGACCCATCCAATGCTTTGCATGTCATAAGGAGGGACATCGGTATGTAGACTGTCCATATAAAGATAGAACTGACCTCAAATTTTGTACTCATTGTGGAGTAGGGGATCACTCACTAGAGGATTGCCCTACCATGTTGGAAAAAATAAATACAAAGAAAAATGTTAATGTCTTGTCGTGTGTGCAAACAAATGATGTAATAAACACAAAACATTTGCATATTGTAACTTGACAAGGAACAAAAACAGGAAATGATAACCTAAGAATTAGCAAAATAAAAGAGAAAAATGTCTACCCTGATCCACTTAAAGAAAAAAAAACATACAAAGAAGAAACCAATGTATTCAAATAAATTGCATGACAAGAACAAGCTCACGACACTTAACATAACACAATCAACAAATTAATACAACTCGTACAAAAATACAACTCAGTCTCTCAGTTCAACGGCTTACTATATGAAATAAAACATAACAACTCTAAAAAACAAACAAAGAACATCTGCAGCTTAAATAAAAAAGATAAAGGAGATGTCAACCCACTTGTTGACCTGGAAATCGAAGGATACCATGTCCGACAAGTAGTGCTCGACTTTGGATCACAAGTAAACATCATGACTCGTGACACTTGGGAACAAATGGGAAGACCTCGACTACATGAGTCAAGCATATACCTAAAACTAGCTGACCAAGGCCTAATTGAACCTATCAGAGTCTAGAAAAACATCGACAAAACTATAAAAGGAATCTTGACCAAAGTCGACTTTGAAATCATTGACCCTAAGGAACGATCCAGTTCCTTCCCAGTGTTAGTAGGTCGACCTTGCGGTAGAAATATGAAAGCATCGATATCCCTGGACAAAGAGAGAATCAAATTAAAAGGAAATGGACAAAAGGTCATTGTACCTATTCACCCATCTCAAGGAGAACCTTGGACTGAACCTATCAATGAAGAAGTCAATGTCCGACAACTCTACCAGATTCAAAACAATGCAGATTATACAGAACCCAATATCTACGAAGATCTTCATTTAGGCAACCAAGACTCAGTTGGTTATAATTCAAACATAGAATTATATGATTGGGAGATCGAGAACTACGAAACACAAGCAAGAGGGTGTTGGACTGTTCAAAAAGTGTAGAAAAATCCCACCCAACAGTGCTTCATAGTGTCTATTGTCCGAAAAATATTTGAGAAGAAATTTAGGGAATACCCTACCTTATAACCTACCAATGTAAATACTACACAAATACCAAGATACAAGGAAAGGGAATCACTAGTCATGCATGTAGAAAAAGTTTCTAAAAATATTGGTGAACATGGCCAACTTCAAAGCCTAGTAGAAAATTTTACAGGACAAGCTGCTCGATGGTGGGATATCCATCAGACAAGACTACAGACCTGGACAACAGCTTCAACTTACTTTGTTGAAGGGTTTGGAGGAAATAAATTAACCAAACAAGCTCAGATACCCATATTCACCCAAGGATAGAACCCAGAAGATCATATTAAGACATGTGAAAAAGAATGGAGAAGACTTGGATAGAAGGATGAATGAGCATGGCCACACCTCTTCCCATCAACCCTCACTGAATTACCAAACAAGTGGTATAAAATGGAAGAATCTGGAGGTGAAACATTCTTATGGCATGAACTCAGGGAAAATTTCATTAAAGATTTCAACTTTACACCACAAAATGAAAACTTGGTCAAAACAGCAAAACATATTAAAGAATTTATCCAGCCGACCAAAAACAAACCCTTAAAGGATAACTGACAGACAATGAAATGCAACAATATACAAATGAGGACAAAACCACAGTCGACAAGACTACAGTTAGAAAATGAAAATATAGAAGGGAAAAGATTTAGATGGAAATCAAACCATGTTGAAATGACCAAACATATTTGTACAATCCTTAAAGTAGAAACAACCAACAAACAAGATACCGACAGAATGACTGCAACCAAATTCCCTACCACATTCTCATAGTTTAAGGAAGGAATTCGACTGATCAATGAAGCCAAAGCACCAGAATGACTAGATGCTAAAGTCAAAACTAGGGAATTCGACATCTCAAATGACGATCAACCAAAAATGGGAAAGATTGGTGACTACTGGGGTGAAGGGTAGATCACAGAGATAGTGAACTTATTAAAAGAGTTTCAAGATGTATTTTCTAGGGATTATAAATACCTCAAAGGATTAGTCCATGAAATGGGAGAAATGAAGATTGATACTAAACCTTATGTTAGACCTATGAAGAAAAGGCCATATAAAATAGCTCACAAATACAAAGAGATAGTCAAAAATAAAATTGGTAACATGCTTGCAGCAAGAATTATATACCCTATTGACCAATTAGAATGGGCAAGTCCAATGGTTGTACAGCTTAAGAAACATGATCCGACCAAACTAAGAATTTGTGTCGACTTCAGGGAACTAAATAAAGTGACACTAACAGACCCATTTCCAACTCCTTATGCAGATGAAATCTTAAATGAGGTTGCAGGACATGAATGCTACTCATTTATAGATGGATTCTCAAGTTATAACCAAGTGCCAATCGCTAAAGAAGACCAAAAGAGGACAACCTTTGTCTGTGAATTTGGCTCATTTGCTTACAAAGTTATGCCTTTTGGATTAAAAAATGCACCTCCAGTATTTTCTAGAATTGTTATCAAAACATTTTAGGAATATATTTACAAGACCATGGAAGTATACTTTGATGATTGGATAATATACTCCATGTTAAAGGATCACTGCAAATGGCTCAGACTTATGTTGGAAATATGTCGACAAATTCAACTCTCCCTAAACATCAAGAAATGCATATTTGTGACCCCCATAGGGATATTATTAGGGCACATTGTCTGTAAGGAAGGTATTAAGGTTGAATTTGCAAAGATCAAAATTATCCTCGAGCTAAAACCACCAGTAAACCCAAAACAAGTCAGGGTGCTGCTTGGACACACAGGCTATTACAGAAAATTCATAAGATATTATTCAGATATGACCTATCCACTTGAAGAACTATTAAGGGAAGATAAAGAATTCAACTAGACAGAGGAGTGCCACATATCATTCAAGAAATTAAAAATAAAACTAGTCGAAGCACCAATCCTAAGGTTTCTAAACTGGTCAATCAAATTCCATGTTCATATTGATGCATCAGGCCTAGCAATAGGAGCAATATTAACTCAACCAGGAGATGATGGCATGGATTATCCTATAGTTTATAGTAGCAAAAAATTAAACAAGGCTAAGAGAAACTATTCGACAAGATAAAGAGAAGCACTAGGAATGGTCTTTGCACTACAAAAATATTGACATGATATTTTAGCTAACCCATTTATATTCTATAAAGTCCATCAGGCACTTAAGTATCTCATCAATAAACCACTATCATGGAAGGATTTGCCGATGGCTACTATTATTCCAAGAATTCGAATTTGAAGTTGTTGTTAGACTAGGTAAGTTAAATGTCAGTCCCGACCATTTATCCCAAATCAACATAGGAGAAGAGCCGACAGGAGTTGAAGATGAATTACCTGATGCACATTTATTTCAAATAGAAGCAGTCCCAGTAGAATTAGAAGAAATAGCCTAGTTCTTGGAAGATGTTGGAGTAAGGTCCCGCAGCTACAGAAGAAGCTGCTATTTTGACGGATGGACAGTTTTGGCGGAGATATAAGAGGCAGAGCTACGACACTGTAGCAGGTTTCTAGCTACAGATTAGAGCTGTAAACCATGATGTAGAAGATAGAGAAGTCAAAGAAGATGACGGTACCTGAGCGGCTGAGAAGAGAGAGCTCACCCACTGCATTGAAGGCAGCGGCGGAAGATAGGAGGGTTCAGCTACCCTCATAAAGGAAAAGGAGCAATGAGGCCAAGGTATTGAAGATGAAGGATAGAAAAGGGAAGCAGCGCCAGTACCCATGGTCAGCGCTGGGAAGCATGGAAGACTGCAGGAAGCTGTGGTGAAGAGAAGCGGTGCATAGTACCCATGATCAGTGCCGGGAAGCATGGAAGACTACAGAGAGATGTGGTGTGACGGATAGTGGCTACCTCAAAGTACAGATACGCGGACTGTCACTAGTTAGGGTTTGGGTTACTGTTGGGACAGGCCCACAGTGTTGTAATGGTGAGACCTTCGGGCCGCCTATAAAGGGATGTATTTTGTATTGTAAAAGGTTAGCTAGTCAGGCATAAACTGTATTGTAAAGGGTTGGTGTGTTGGCATTTGGAGCAGTTTAAGCCATCCAGCTAGCTAGTTATCCATTGAGTCTGTTAGCTCGTAGCTACCTTATATTGTAATAGAGTTGAGCTCTGGTTCTGTTATTAGCTGTAGTATCTTACTGTAACCAGTAGCTGGCTCATAGAGCATGCATGTAACGATCCGCAGGGATCGATAGAGAGGGAAGAGTATATTGTAAGAGAGACAATATAGAGATAGAAAAGAGATCTAAGAGAGAAGATATTAAGCTGCATATGCGGTGCAGCAGAACTGTCTTTACCTTCCCCTGAGCTATAATAGAAACATAGTTCTGTGGATGTAACTTCCATCCTGGAGGTGAACCACGTTAAAATCAAGTGTTATGCGATTGATTCATGTGATGTGTTTACTTATTGCATCTGTTAGTTATTATATGAGCCTTGTTTACAGTTGAATGTATGAGTGCATTGTTCAGATGTTCATAATAATATAGAAGGATAGTTATAAGTTGAAGTCTTTGGCATGTTGTATGCGGGTTCATTTATGCTTTGCTTGAACAGTCACTAGTCGCAGTGTTAAACAGTCTAGTATGTTGAGTCCTGCAAGTCGACACAAACAACGCTAAGTGCACTGAGCCGTGGGAGTAGGATATCACAAAGAGGCGATACCGCACCGGCAGAGGAGCTGCGGTGCGCGATACCGTAGGTTAAGGACTTAGCGTTGGAGAGGAAGTTACGTGTCTCCTGGTGTGCGGCGAGGCGATAAGGCTGGGGTCATCGCGAGTCAGTGGAAGTTGCGCGATGTGGAAAGGGACGCGCAACAGGAAGAGAGATCTCGCGGTCAGAAGAGCTTCGAGATGAGGAGATCGCATGACGCGAGCAGAAGGGTCACGCGACGCGCAGAGAAGGAGGCCTCGCGGCTAGCAGAGCTGTGAGTCACAAGTAGGATTCCTCAGAACCTGGTCCAAGACACTTGAGTCCTTCTCCAACCCATTAGAATCACTTCGGGTGAGACTTCAGGCCACTCGTGGTCTGTCGCCGAAAGGGCTAGTGAGCTAGGGGTGTTGTTGGTTTAACACAGTAAACCCAGGTCTGCCCATTATAGCCAATAGAATATGGACATGCACCAGAAGGAATGAGTACAAAGAAGAAGCAGATCTTAGCTATGAAGGCTGCACCATACAGTCTTATAAATGGATTCTTATACAAAATGGGATTAGATGACATCCTCAGAAGGTGTGTACTAGAACATGAATGAGACAAAATTATGCATGAAGCACACTATGGATCTGTAGGAGGACATTTCCAGGCAAACACAACTGCAAAGAAAATCCAACAGTCAGGGTTATGGTGGCCGACATTCCATAGAGATTGCAAAATTTTTTTTACTCAATGTGACAGATGTCAACGACTAGGTCGACCCCTTCCTAGCATAGAAATTACTTTGATATCAGTGAACCCAATTTTGACATTCGAAATTTGGGCCATATACTTCATAGGACCATTTCCTATACCAGCCAAAAGGACAGGTGCAAGGTACATCATAATTGTAGTAACTAAATGGGCAGAAGCTTAACCAGTCGACACATGCTCTAGTGAGATAGATGCTAAGTTTATCTATGAGAATATCATCACCAAATTTGGATTCCCACTAACCTTAATTAGCAACCAAGGAACACACTTCATCAATAGAACTATCAAAACCCTAACCGACCAGTTCCAAATCGACCATCGTCGGAGTACAACATACCATCCTCAGTCGAAGGGATCAATTGAAGAATTTAATTAAAACATTAACAAGAGGACTAACCAAAATATGTAATGCTGATAAAGACGATTGGGACGAGAAAATACCTGCAGTATTATGGGCATACAGAACCGCATATAAACGATCGACTGACCAAACTCCTTTTCGACTAGTCTAATGACAAGAAGTAGTAGTTCCACTGCACTTCCGACAACAGACACCTATCATCGCAGAGATCCTACATGTTGATGTCAAACAAGGAAGATAGGACTGAATATTACAACTAAGGAAACTTGAAGAACACCGACTAATGGCAATACAACATCAAGAAATACAGAAACAAGAACAGAAAGCATGGCATGACCGAAACATAAAAAAAAAAAACTTATTGGTACGAGACATTGCTTTACTATACAATATTCGAGTAAAAGGTAAACCTAAAAACATCCATACAGAATGGATGGGACCCTACGTTGTCGAAGAGATACATACCAACGGATCAGTCCGACTAAGGATGTTACAAGGCATAGTATTTCGGAAACTCGTTAATGGAGCCCGACTAAAATGCTACAGAAACTAAAAATACATATAAAAAAATCCTATAACGACCATAACCGTAAACCAAAAGCTATAAAAAACCTAAAAATCCAAAAAGAAAAATAATACTGAATAGACAAAAAACTATGACAGGAAATCACCATTTCGACAACCGACATCATGCCCATCGACATAACACCATTGACCAGTTTCGTCAACCGACCACTTCCATCGACCATTTTCATAACCGCCATCGACCGATGACCTCAATAGTCCCATCGCACATTCATGACATCGAGCACCGAAAGCAATTCTCCATTAACAAACACTTAAGTGTTCCAGCTGGAACATCATGTCTGCCATTAATGCACTCATCGATGAAACCAACCACAGCATCACCTATAAATACTAGACCGTCGAAGGATCATTCACTGTAATTCATACAGAGAGAGCATCAGAGCATCAAGTCGACTGAAAGCTGAGAACCCCTTAGTGAAATAAACTACCAAACTGACACAATGGCACCCAAATAGACTAGAGCTTCAACCAAAACTAAGGAACTACAGACTGTAGACACACCTTTAGTCCATCGACTAAAGAACATTAAGAAGACCAAGGTACATGAAGGCTCATGGAAAAAAATATGGGTCGAGATGCAAGAATGTGCTTATGTCAACAAGAAGCCCACTCAAGCCATGGAGAAAATCAAATACAACACCATATTCAACTATGTCAATGCATCGCTCATGGTGAGTTTTGGTGGCACCAAGGAAACCGCCGTAAAATTCATCATAAGTCAATACCACAACGGCCGGTGTTGGAGACATCTACCATCATACACACTCTTTCAGTCAAATTGGCCTAGTTAAACCACTATCCTAATTTTAATTGACATCATTGGAGCATTAATTACCATCATCCCAGTCACTCCCACGCCTACCTACAGTCAAGGAGGCTAACTTAGCCTTCTCGTACAGTTAAGGAGGCTAACTGGACCACTCTAGGAGTGATCTGTGTGACATTAATGCACCTAACTGCTAACTGGTGGTTACAATCAGTTCAACCAATTAGTTACAATTAGTTAAGGTGCCTCCATTCATTAAATATATTATTTAATGATTATTTTATTATTACTTAATGAACTGGAGTCAACAAGGTGCCTCCACCAACTTCTGATGGTCAGTTCAGCTTCAGTTAACTTCATCAGGGTTCATCGGAGTCATGCAGGACTAGCACTTGATGGTTGGATTGCTATGACATGTGTTTGATCTCCTTCAGTTGAGATTCAGTCATTTATTGCACTCCGACTTCAATTAGGGTTGGTGAGTCAATTAGGGTTTTGGTCAAGTGGTTAATTGAGTGAGATTGCATGGCAAAGAGTTAGTTAAGCTAGACTCACTCACTGAATTCAAATTGTCCCTTAGGTATTCAAATTATTCATGGAGTTAAGCTATTTCTATGCATGGAAATTGTAATCCTTTATTGTTTATAAAATATACAGAGAGGATACCTATTTTGTATCCAGTTATTTTCCAATTCATGAGTATTTGTCAATTATTCTTTGATGATTTTGATTCCTAGTTCCTAGATCATGTGCAAGAATTAATATGGTATCAGAGCATGCGGCGGGACGAAGAACAATCTCTCAAAAATAGGATTTTTGACAGATTTCTCCATGAAATTTGAGCAATAGCTCAAAAATCCAGCACTGCACCAGAAGCCAAGGCTTACCACTTAATACCCCAAGTAAAGAACTTGTTGATCAAGCTTGCTTGATTGACTATGCTGGGTGTGATGAAAGCCTAAACGTGCATGCTGTCCGACCTTACGGTGCCCCTTTTGTTTTGATTTGTAGGTCTTAACAGGTACAACTTCGAATGGACTCATCAATCCCTCCTCTCACCCCATTTACAAGCTATTCGGAATGGAAGTTGAAGATGATTGCATATCTCAAGAGACGAGGTCTCTATGAGGTGTCTATTGGAATTGGAAGAGAGAATTATGAGAATGAGAATGACTGGCTAAATGACGGTGACAGAGCTTTTGGAGCAATATGTCTTGTCCTTGTACTTTTTTGATGGTTCTATTGAATACCCAAAGGATCTCTGGACAAAATTGGACAGAACCTATGGCAAGCACAATGAGGATCATAATAGTACTTTGGAAATTACAGCCAGCACCACAAGATTTATTCACTCAAAACTCTCAGCCACTACTCTCTCTGATGAAGTTGTTCAAGATGAAGATGAAGCAGAATCTTCTACACATTCAATTCGAATTGAAGAAAGTCTCCATGAAGTGACTCTTTCTCCTAATGCTACAGAAGTTTATGAGATCTATGATATCTCATCTCCTCATATTGCTGAAATAGAATAAGACATTCGAATCTCTGATATTGAAGAAAAACACTGCTACACTTCTATGCAAACATTCAATGGTGACTTTCCTTTGAATTCTGTGCAAAATTTACCAGTAATTGCTTCCGAAAGTGAGGAGAAATTTGAATTTTCTTCCTCTAATGTTGCTGCTGGTGTGAAAATATGTGATACCTTGGATATTTTGGAAGAAATATCATATTACCAGAGTGATCCATTCACTCCCCATGATCTAGATCTTCCAACAAATTCCTGCAGGATTGCATGCACCAAAATTCAGAATTTTGAAGAAGAAGAAAACTGTGCATCTACCGTCTCGGTTGACCATAACTTTGGATATGATATGAACCTTATTGGATCTGATATGATCTTATTTGGATCTGATCTTATATTTCTTGGTTCAAAATTTCAGGTTCATAAACCTTCAGTACTGCTTGTAGCTATTCTCATCAATGGTGTGAAGAAACAAGTACCGCAAGTCTCCTACAAAACTGATGCTGGGGATTTGATTTGATTTCATAGTTTTGGATCTGTTGTGAACTTATTTAGATCTGATTTACATAATGATCTGATATTATTTTTTTCATATTTTAAAATCCAAAAGCTTTCAGTCATGCTTGTAGCTTCTCTCACCAATTTCGGTGTGAAAAATCAAGTACCGTAGTTCTTCTTCAATTTTGATGATGTGGATTTAGTGTTAGTTTCCTCCTGTGAGGTTGCTGATATTTTATTTTGTGAATAATTAGATATTTCTGAAGCTATATCAGATTATGGAGCTCAATCATTTTCTCTCCAGAGTCCCAGGGATTCTCTACCTTTGGTCACAAGCTCATCTCCTCACAGAACTAGTAAAGAGGAAGACATTTTGCATCCGCTTAGACAGTTGCTCCTAAGATTTGGGGATGATTTTACCAATCATGGTTTTCTGTTCAGGGCTGCAACATATCAGTTTCTTGAGTGTTCCAAACATGGTTCAAATCCTCAAGAACCTTTGCTCTCTCTTCAGATGATTTCGGTTGCTCTACATGGGTCTAGTTTTCACCGTGCAGCTGTTTATATTTTTGATTCAGTTGAGTTCATTGTTCTTCTTCCAAAGTGGAAGATTCCTCCAGACATATTCATTTAGTTTAGATTCAGAGGTTCACATGCATAGTCTCAGGATGCTGCTGCATAGAAGAACCAATTCTTGATTTACTGCTTAGTTTGAGGGGGGGTATTTTTCCCATGAGGTTTTCTCCATTTCCTTGGTTATATTAAGCAGTTACTTTATTGTACAGGGTGACCTATGGCCTTTGTTTCTAGGGCCCTAGAATTTTATGCATCCATGTTTTCTAACTCTTCCTGAGTATAGCTTAAGGGGGGGTGTTGGAGGCATCTACCATCATACACACTCTTTCGGTCAAATTGGCCTAGTTAAACCACTATCCTAAGTTTAATTGACATCATTGGAGCATTAATCACCATCATCCCAGTCACTCCCACGCCTACCTGCAGTCAAGGAGGCTAACTTAGCCTTCTCCTACAGTCAAGGAAGCTAACTGGACCACTCCAGGAGTGATCTGTGTGACATTAATGCACCTAACTGCTAACTGGTGGTTACAATCAATTCAACCAATCAGTTACAGTCAGTTAAGGTGCCTCCATTCATTAAATATATTATTTAATGATTATTTTATTATTATTTAATGAGCTGTAGTCAACAAGGCACCTCCACCAACTTCTGATGGTCAGTTCAGCTTCAGTTAACTTCATCAGGGTTCATTGGAGTCATGCATGACTAGCACTTGATGGTTGGATTGCTATGACATGTGTTTGATCTCCTTCAGTTGAGATTCAGTCATTTATTGCACTCCGACTTTAGTTAGGGTTGGTGATTCAATTAGGGTTTTGGTCAAGTGGTTAACTGAGTGAGATTGCATGGCAAAGAGTCAGTTAAGCTAGACTCACTCACTGAATTCAAATTGTCCCTTAGGTATTCGAATTCTTCATGGAGTTAAGCTATTGCTATGCATGGAAATTGTAATCCTTTATTGTTTATAAAATATACAGAGAGGATACCTATTTTGTATCCAGTTATTTTCCAATTCATGAGTATTTGTCAATTATTCTTTGATTATTTTGATTCCTAGTTCCTAGATCATGTGCAAGAATTAATAGCCGGTTCTACTTCGAACATCCAGTCGACATATCTGGAGAAGTCATCTCCAAGTTGACAGGTGTCTCAGATGCAGGAGACCCAGTACCAGTTGGGATTAAAGAAGGTCTGGTCGAAGAGCTAACTGGGTCAGTGTTGGGCAAAAACTCAAAGGGGTTGATGATTATTCAAATCACAACTCGAACGCCACAGATTGTGGCCAAAATAATATCAATAACACTCACCCTGGCAGGTCAAGGCAGCGACCTCAAGTTAGACATGCTAGAAGCTGTCGACATCATTGCGACAGACGAAAAGATATACAGATGGGCTAACTATGTCACCAACATGGTCAATACCATCTGTGAAAGATGCTAAGAAATAGGAGGAATCATCAAGTTCCCCTCCCTCATATTATGGATATTCATGTACCATATCTTCCCAGAGGGGAACCCAATCTTTCAAGAATCGTCGAGGTTCCACATGTGGATATTCAAACCATTCTCCCAGAGAGGAACTCTGCAAGAACTTGAAAACAGAAAGCTGATGTTGGAGAACTGGCTTCAACATCTCAAAGTCTACACAACTATATGGAGAGTGCCTCAAAACATCTGAAGAATTCTACAGACAAAATCCCACATCCAACTAGAACTCGACCATACCTCGGTGTGGTACATGCAGGGCGACAACTCAAATGCTAAAGCCCTCGACTATTATCCGTCAGTCGACTAGATCTTTCGGGAACTATATCGACAGGCTAAAACAAAAATACCAGTACCAGTATCAGCAAAGAAAAGTGACTTCTCAATCGAGGAGATGCTAACCGACCAAGAGAAAGAGGAAGACTATGAGATGAACCTCTATATCAGCACACCAGTCGAACACACTGGCCGAATTCAAATCATCATCAAACCTCTGACATCATAGAGGGAATAGCCATGGCCAGAAGAAACACATCCAAAGCCGCAAGTAATTACTCTAACTGTAGAAAGTCTCATCCTGACCTAGGAGCCAAGGGGAGAGACAGAGCTAGAAAACCCAGAGTATTCTATCACAAAAGGCATCATCAAAAAATTGTCAAAAGAGATAGCAGCTGCAAGGAAGAAGCTCAAGACACAACAACAAAAATGAGGAAAAGGTAGGCGCAAGCTTATCATCACCGAATCATCAGACGACGAGGAGGAACTGGCAGCTATAGCCCTCGACATAATAGAGGATGACGCAACAAATAAGGTTCCGGTGGAAACCTAGTTCGAGCGATTTGTCGACGCAGGAGCACTACCGGGTCGACCAAAGAAAGCTAAGACCACCCACATGACGATGCATGAAAATGTTGTCGATCTTGTGTCGATGCCTCCACCTCCATCCCTGACAAAAGTGACTAAGGAGCAAGTGCCAGAACAACATTCAGTAATCCCACTCGACTTGTGTGCAAAAGTGCGATGTCAGAGGCTGTGAAGGAAAAGTTTGATACAGACAGATATTTGCAGGCATTCATCAAGAAGCTGCCTGAGATATTTATGTCTGCACATAATATATCTACAAAAGAACCTCTCTTCGAGGCCAGTGGATACCAACCAGGACATGAATTCTATTCCAGAACCTTTGCAACTATCACCTCCATTTTCGAGAGAAATCATGACAAGGAAGCTGAAGTGACCGCAAGTTGGATTGCGACTATCACTCCGACTGCACCCCAAACCAACCTACTAGCCACTGCACCAACTGGAGGAGAAGAAAATAAGGAGGACATAAATCACCAAAGTAACCAAATGTTCTCTGACTTAGACTCACCTCCCCGGCCCAACAACCCACCACTCACTCACACTTCCCCCAACCCAATCATCCCCAACCATTCACCAACTCCATCACCACCACTCCCCGACTCAAAAAAAACCCCACCACAACCATTAGCACCAACTGCGTCCACTTCTACACCCCTTGCATCTAACCAACCAGAGGCAGCAGTCATCCCACCTCCCCAACCAGAGAAACTCAACCACTATCCCACAAACCAAATATCCCGACCCAACTTTTGCAGGTACACAGGTGCTGACACAAGTAGAGAAAGAAAAGCATAAGAAGAGGAAAGAGAAATAGAGGAAGGAGCATCATGGACAGCCATCAAAGGTCCAAATCAAATTGAAAGATGCAACCTCACTGATCAACCCAGAGCTAGGACAACTTCTGAAGACCCGAGCAGTCGAAGCAAAGACCAAAAGTGAGCAAATACGTAAGGAACTCGATGATAAGAACACAGAACAGGTCAAGTTCCTTAAAAAATGTAGGAACCTAGCCCATTCAATCATATTGGGCCCTGTAGAGGTTGACACAGACAAACCGCTTGAAAGGGCGTATCATCTATTTGAGAGCATAGTGTCAGAACTCCAAGCACACATTCAAGAAACAAAGGAGGACCAAAAAGAAGAAACTGCCCGACTCCTAATGACACAACACACCACCTTCTCTGAAGCTTATAAAGTGCTGCAAGATCACATGGAGGAATCTGTCATAACTAAAGAAATACTGAGAGACTGGCCTGCTTACTACAGGTAAGTCGATCAGCAAACTCAACAGACTTGATAAGGGATCCAGGCATTAGAAAACAGAAATAGCACTGATCAAGCACTCAGAACAATAATAGAAGAACAAATAGTGCTTGAAACAACCAAGCTGCAGAGACTCGAGAGGGAAGCACATCAGTGGGTACAACAAGCTATCCCCAACTTGGAAAAATTCAACATCATCTGCCCACAGATGAAATGAATTATTGAGACTGCAGAGGAGCAGGACCAGTTTATGGGTCCTGACATGGAGAGAATAGCTGAAGTCTCCATTTCAGAGAAGATGTCAATCCTATCAAACTTGACCACACTTACCATCGACATCCAGAAGATTTTGCAAAGTTGGACAGATTTCCAACATCACCTAGTAGTGATAGACCCATCCATTGTCAAAGTCTGTGTACAAAAAATACTGACCATCATACTTCCAAGCCCATGAAAACAAGGGACATCACAATCAACTATTGAAGACCAGACATGAAGAATTTTTGTACCTCCCTGTTTCTTCGGGATGAAGAAATGTTTTGTTTGTGGGGGAGATATAGAAGGAGCAAGTCGATAAGTTGACTTGAATGATATCCGACTTATTCGATCAGTCGACTAAGTCGATGAGCCGACTTAGTCGATCAGCCGACTAAGTCGGTTGGCTGACTAAACTAGAGATTAGGTTGGCCACCTAAGGTCATGTCGGTTCACCGAACCGACAAATAGTTTTTTTGTAACTATTTTGTAATCATATATATTAGGCTATTGAGCTAGATGAGAACTCAGTTCAGTTCTCTGTGTTGTATGGACTCATTCATGTAATATAATCTGTTAATTCACCTACTTGTTCTATCTCTTGTCTCTGTTTTATATGTATGTTTTAGTATGTATTATTGGTAACCTTATGTGATCTGTGAGATTACAACAGTAATGGAGTATTTTCATAAACAATAAGCTATCTTTTTGTTCATATATCTATTAATGTTAATGTGTTTTGAAATAAGTAACAGTTATCTGTGATTTTTCTTAATGCATGTGCAAAAATACATTACTCATTGATAAATGATAATCTTTCTCCCTAGGGATAGGTTATATAGTTAGTTTTAGTTTCATGTTGTGTGTGATTTAGATGCGAGAGAGTTAAGACAAGCGGTAAGAACCTGTGCATCACATTGTGACCGCTCCTCGTATTCTCTATCAATATGCATTTTTAGATAGGCACTTGCACATCATACTTAAACATAAAAACCTAAAAAATACACACAGTGGACCGGGCTATAACCAGTAAAACCTTTAATTTTTTTACTTGACCTACAGTAGCCGAACCGTAAACCAAATGGATTCTCCATACCAAATAGTAACAGGCTAGTAGGGAACATTTACTGGGGAGAATCCTTAACTATTTTTACTTGTGAATTTCCAGGACTCAACAATTTTTGGTACTAGAAGGAGGGCAGTCAGTGCATGGCTAGCCGAGGAAACCCATTTTCTTGAAATTATTCCACTGGTGACAGTTCTGAAAGCAGTTTGTTTCCCAATCCAACGCTTGAAGAGAAAGGTAAAGATCATCTGTATTCTATAGATAACGAAGTAGTTGATGACCTGAGAAGATTTACTAGGGCATATGCAAATAAGATTAGAGGATTACCAATTATTCATGTCTTACCTAGAAGAGAATATCGAAAGAGAGATTGCCGTCAGTTAGAAGATTCAGTGTTGGTAGAAGAACTTGAATAACTGGTAGAAGCAGCCCTATAGGAAGTTGATCAACCTTTGAATCAGTTGGGCCTAGATACACCTTACTGTTCACCTGTTCATACCCATGTTCATTCACTACCTCATTCTCCACCCAGAATCATGGCTCATGCAAATGTAAACCAACCAAATCCACCACCTGCTTGGAAGGCTAGGTCACCTTTAATCCTGGAACCTCCTTTGCATGATTTGCCTCAAGCCTTTGAGGAAATGTTGCCTAAGTTTGACCCAAGTGAAAATATTTTGGTAGATGATCATTTGCAAATCTTTTAATTGGATATAGAAGGACCACGGGATGGAGAACATGAAGATGTAGTCTGCAGACTGTTTCCACATACCCTGAAAGGAGCAACAGCTTCATGGTATTTTGCTTTACCTCCAAATTCAATCATAGAATGGGACACATTTGAAAGGATATTTAGGAGAAAATATGCTGTCCAGAAACTCATGCAGCTCTAATGAAATGGTTATGTGCTTTAAAGAAAGAAAGAAAAGAAAAAGTCCATAGTTTCACTCAAAGGTTTGCTACTTATCTTAAAAAAATTTCTTCAACTGATAAGCCCTCTGATAAAGTTCTGATTGAATACTATACTTCAGCTCTAGGACCTGAATTGGACATGTTTTCCAATATATCATTCAATCCTACATTGTCAAAAACTTATGAAGACGCTGAGAGGGTAGAGGCTGAGAAGGAGTGCATAGAAGATTATCCTGTGTAGTCGGAAGAAAAAACTTTTGGTAAGAGAGCATTGTTACTGACTATGCCTAAGGATGAGCAATCACATGATTTTGAAGGGATGGTGAAGATGATGCAGAAGCTATCTAATAGAGTGATATATTTGGAAAAATAAAAGGAAGCTCATAAAGCATATAAGCCTTACTATAAAAGGAGAGAAGACAACAATCAATATAAACCTCCTTTACACAGTCTTGCATCAATGAATTTAACTGAGGTAGGTATGGGTAAATTTTGCACCTTTCATCATCAGCCTCATTCTGAGAAAAATTGTCCCCAATGGATCAATTTGATGACATTAGTAATGAATCAGCTATTGGAATCCAAACTAACAGAAGCTGATGATGAGGAAGAAAAGGGTAATAAGAAACCCACATAAAAACAAGAAGAGGATGCTTTGGTTTTATGGGACTGTGTCTCGATGTTTGATACTTAAGAAGAAGGTTATCTAAAATAGGTGGAGATATCAGAAACAAACGTGAAAACAAGAAGTCAGGGTTTGATTAAAGAAGACAGGTGAGTACTCCCGAAAATTAAGAGACTTCAAGAGAATGTAAAGAAAATTCAGAAGAGCACCATAGCTGATAAAATACCTGAATTCACCATGACGAGTCAAAATCCAAAGAAAATCAACATTCCTATTAATCCTGTTGAAGAGAATATTAATAATGTAAAAAAGAATCTTGAAGAACATAAGATGGAGTATAATATTGTGGAAGATATTAAAAGGGCTAAGGAAAATATCTCACTGTTTGAAATGTGTAATGTGCCTTAGCAGAAAGAAAAAATGTTAAAATCACTTGAATTACCAGAGGATAAGTTTCCCACTGACAACCAACCTGAAGAAGAAGAAATTGGTGAAGCAAGTGTGGGAGTTAAGTCTAAATACAAAACCCCACCATTTCTCCTAACTTTTGAAATTTTCAACCATAACGTGCACAATTTTTTAGTAGACTCAGGGGCATCAGTCAATGTTCTGCCACTTGCAGTTTGCAAGAAGATAAATGGACAACCTAAACCATCTACCTGGTAGGTTATTCGATTAGACAGAATAGCTGTGAAGGTAATTCTGGAAATGGAGGATGTGCTGTAAAGGAAAGTGTCCTATGGCTAGGGTTTAAGAGGCCATCAACGTACTGGGGTTGAAAGAGAGATGCACAATGTTCAACAAGCATATATAAGCAAGTTTCAGAGATGAGAAAGGTCCACACCTGATTAACTAAAGGCTGGTGCAAGCTTTCTCTTCAATCCTCTTCTTGCTCCTCTCACTCCAATAGACCTGCAAAACAAGTTATACCTTCCTCAAACCATTATGACCACATATAAAACAATGATAATCAAATGAACATGAAACTAATAATATGAATAACATCATCATATGATCATAAACAGAGATTCAATCACACATTGAACAATGATTTGGGAAGAATAAGGACATCACATCTTTATTAATCTTGAAAACAAGTACAAATATACCTTCTCTTCAAGTTTGGCACCTCACGAAACCTTGATCTGGTTCTGCTGTTTCTCTTCTCCAAATAACTCAGCCTCCAAGCTCTGCAACAAAAGGGGAAGAACTCCAGGGAAAAGGTGTGGGCAAAGAGAGTCCCGATTCCTCTAGCATAACAATGCATAAATTCCAAGTCCCCTTCATGGCCTTTCCTACCTCTATTTATATGGGTGAAATAAGGTAGTTTCGAAGGTTGAAGAAGTTACAGCAGTTAAGGAAATTAAGTTAAATAACTTAACTAATCTCTACTTAATGCGAGTTTTTATGTTTAAATGCTAAGAGACACATTCGTGGGTATACAGTAGAGCAACCCGCGAATGATTCACGACTATGTATAAGGGAAACCCATGAATACATATATTCGTGACTTGCTACAAAGTAGACCCATGAATGACTCGCGAGTTGTATAGAAGGATAGTCATGAATACATCCTAACATGTCAAAAATGGCAAAGTAACTAGCTGGATAGAGGCAAAATGTATTTCATAATAAGCCAAGCTATAGTGTTCTGGGAAAACCTCAATCCATAGATGTCCTTTTGTGTGCCAACATGAGGAATGTCGGCACTTGGATGGAGAGGTGCCAATCTAGTGTATAACAGATGCCCCCTAATGTGTGAGGTTAGAGGGGAAGATGATAGCTGAAATACATTATAAAGGAAACAACTGAGTCTGGAGAGAGCAGAGAATCCAAGATCGAAAGGCTCGAGTGAAAGTACCTGAAAGAGAGATAAATGTCAAAAAAACTGATCTCTAGAACATACACGTCCATATACAAAACACCACCATAAAGATATAGGTGGATCCAGCATATGTATAACTGATGAAACTATAATGGTCGCTCAATATGAAAAAAGGCACCATATCAAATCTAAAGGAGCCATGGCCACAAATGAACAAGGTGGATCCATGCTCAACAATCGATCATAGCCACAAAAATACAAGGTGGATCTATGTCTCAGCAAAATGTCATATAAAAATAACAAGGTCTTGCGCAACTTGGGCAATAGCAAAAAGATGACAATGCTACTGTCGGCCCAAGGTCTTCAATCCAAACCTCCCAAAAAAGGTACGAATCCTAACCATGCGAATAAAGGAGCTGAAGTCGAACATGGAGGAAACCGTTTGATTACCGGTCAATAATGAAGACCGTTAACAAACGCGAAGGAAACCACCATTAATGAAAATGGTCCCCAAGGTACCTAGTACATTCTAACAAGTGTGATTACAAGGACTTGAAGTCAAACACTTGAAGAATCCATCGAGTAGGAGACATTAAGGTATCCCCACTACCCAATAGCGAGGGAAATTGCCATTGATTACAACAATTCCCAAGGTACTGTCATAAAACTCTAAATCTCTTTCCCAGAGCAAGAGGTGTTGCAGTCGATAGGAAGAGATCCATTGGAAGGAAGGCATTAAGGCATCCTTCATCATCCAACACGAGGTAAGTCAAAGACTAAGTGGATCTGGAATTGGTACTGAATTTCACAAAAAGGACCGCTGAAAACATGATGTAATGAACTGATACCAGGGAATAGCCAACACAAAAGGTTAAGGAAACTATAGAATGGCCAAAAAAGGTTTAATCCTTGAACAGTGAGCACGACAAAAAAGTGACTTAGGCAGCTTTTGACACAAAAGGATCAACGAAACAAATCTGCAATGTAGGAGACATTGACAGATGCCCCATATAATTGGAAAAAAAACCAACTGGAGGAGTAAGAAACTCTGAATCGGGATAAGGCCAAAATACTAGGACCCAACTGTTGATAGACTCAAAACTGGTGCTTTGTTCAAGGAAACAGGACTTACTGCCAAGATGTAAAAGGTCATGGAAATAAACCTTCCCTTCCCTTCTTTCTTGTAAAGTTTTAACGAGTCCAAGAAAGCAAACTCGGGACCATCTTCATTTTTTGACAAGCTCGAAGAAAAGAAAGAAGAATGCTTGATAAGGCACTAATTTGTGGATCTTACGAGCCTGAACTAGTACATGCTCGATGGTGTTTTCATAGTTTAGAGAGCCTGAAAACTCCAAAGAAGACTCCAGGGGGATCCTTTTTCATACAATTTAGTCTCCTAAGGCCGAAAAAGTATAAAACAAACCAGAGAAGAACTCTCTTAACTTTCGAAGAAGAAAAGGCGCACCTTTTTCGTAATTAGTCAGGAAGGTCCGAAAAAGGTTAAATTACCACCTACCCAATGCTCCTTCAAAAGCATCATATACAGCCTGAGTTTTACGAGTGTGAAGGAAGGCAAGATCACTCGGAAAGATCCATTTGGTTACGAGAAATGGGGCTTACAACAATAAACTCTATGCTTTGTTCTTTAGGGTTTAATGAGCATGACAAAGACATAAAGTACACTCGGAATCTTTTTCATGTTTTGGTCCAGAGCATGAAAAAGAGAAAACTAAGCTCATACCGGGGGTTCCTTTTCCGTAAGTTTAGTCCCTCAGGTCCAGAAAAGAGATAAACCTATGCCTGAGAATACTCTTCTCAATTCAGTAGAAAAGAGAGTGATCCTTTCTCGTACTATTCCACATGGTCTGAGAAAGAGATAACCTACCACCAATGTGGATGCCCGTTCACATATTCTTAACGAGCCTGAACAGACAAGTTTACTTGGCAGTCAAGTCTATTTTGAGGAGTCAGACTTGGGCCTAAAAAAACTCATAATCTTTCCCGTGAAGTTTTAACGAGTCCAAAAAAGTCAACTCGCGGCCTCCTTACTGTTTTTAACGAGCTCGAAGGAGAGCAGAAAGAATGCTCTAAATGCGAGGAGACGAGTGTCATAGGCAGGAGAAACTAGTTCCAAGCGCAAGGAACAAACCTATGCATAATGCAAGGAAAGTGAACAAGATAAGGACACTCGGGGAAGGTCTCCTCGGGGTAAAAGGTGTCAAGTTGCAAAGGCAAAATGATACAAGGCTAGGCAGCAATGAGAACAAAGATGAGGGCTTATACAATGAGCTAAAAGCGTGGAAGCCGGCATCAAGCTCATAAGCACGAGCAAGGCATATGCAAATGAAATTACAGCTTGAACAACAAGGTGAGGCCCATAAACAGTTGTGAATCCAACTAATAATCCTGTCTCCAAGAAACAACAACATCAGAAGAAAAGATCCGATGCGGGTCACTTTGGCAGAAACACTTGTGACTTTGCTATCTTCTATAAAAGGTAAAGTCAAGGAAGAATCAACCGAAGAAGATTCTAGAGGACCAAGGCTCGAGGGTTTATAATCAATAAGATCAACCTCAGAAGAGAAGCGAAAATCAAAAAGGGAGATAGAGTCTGCAGGAACAAACTCAATATCACAGGAGCTGAGAAATTCATAAGAAAAAATCAAACTCATCAGGATCACTGACTTGCTTTTCAAATGAAGAATCAAAAGACTCAACAAAAACCAACATAAGAAAAAGGGAAGGCTTACTAAGCAAATCAGGGTTAGACTTCATCACAACTGAAAAAGAAGGTCAGACTGTATCAAAGACTCTAGGAAGACTTCATCCAAAGGAAGGAGATCATCTGAGATAGGACACATGTCTAAACTTTCAAATGGATCAACAGAGTGGAGATTAGGCCCCACAGTCTGTATAGGATGAATCACCTGATCAACTGCTGGTACCAAGTCCCGAGAAGGTAAGCATGGAAACAGAGGCTGCTTCTTAATAGAAATTGAACATAAAGGATAAGAGACCACATAGTTCACCTGTGGTGGGGTGGTATCTACAGAAACACTGGGAATCAATAAAGGAAAGACTTGGTCTCTAGTTGGGTCAGGAGACGGATCAATAAAATCCAACTGATCGATATTGACAATTTCTTCACCATGATTAAAGTACATCACATGAAAGAATGTTGACACCACAGCTTGCATGGCATAGACATAATCACGTCTAAGGAGCATATTAAAATCCAAGGGGTCTTCTATCACCATGAAGTCAACTAAGATGGTCTTCCCACCCAAAGTAACACGTGTTTGAGTAAGAATTCCCAAGGCTAGACAAGTTCTTCTATCAAATTCCAGTAACTGACTAGCAGTTGACACAAGGCTGGGAGATCCCATACCTCGCCAAGCACGAGCAAACAAAATACTAACTGAGTCTCCTTCATCAACAATGCAACGAGCAATTGTATAGGGTTCAACTTTGACCTTTATCTGGAAAGGTGCATGGGAAGGAAGGCGCGGCTCAACTAGGCTATCCCAATCAAAGGAAGCAATCTAAGGGCTTGGTGGGGGTTGATCCGAAACAATTTCATTGCCCCCTTGTTCAGTAATTTCTGAACTGGCAGTGAAGAAAATGTGACTAGTAGACACTTCACTCTCCAAAGGAAGAGTGGAGTTGATCGATACTGGGATCGATTCAACCACTTGGTGAAAGTCACTCTCCGAAGGGAGAGTGGGATTGACCAAAGATGACATTGGTTCAATCAAATGAGGAGCACTCTCTGAAAGAAGAGTGGGATCGACCAAATCTGAGATTTGTTCGACCACTTGATCAACCAAAGGTTGAGTAGGATGTTGAGAAACTATAGGATGCTCAGAAGAACGAAATCCATGAGTCTTGGACCACACTCTTCGCACCTCTGGGATAGCAGGGCGTAGATGAGTAAGATGATCACCCTTGCATAGCATGCAAGGGAACTTAAGATGATGCTTCGAATGACCAGTTTTCTCAACGGTATCAGCATGAATAGCAGTGGCTGACAGTTTTCTCTCATCATGACCTACAGAGGATGAGAGTTTGCCCCTAGCGTGAACAACAGAGGCTAGGTGACTGGGTCCAACCTCACTAAGAGAGGCTGGTTGTTGAGAGACTCCATAATGTTAAAAAATGGGATGACCATGAATCCAAACTCTTCGCACCTCTGCAATAGAAGGGCATTTATAAGTAAGGTGATCTCCCTCACAAAGCTTACAAAGAAACTTGGGCTTGTGTTTTGAATGGGTAGACTTGTCAACAGTGTCAACATGACTTGCAGTGGATGAAAAATTGTCTTCAGCATGAACCATAGAGGCTGAAAGACTGCCCCCAGCGTAACTTGCAGAGGCCGAGAGACTGGGTCCAACATGACTTGTAGAGGTTGGACGGGCACCATCAACATGAACAGCAAAGGCTGAATGGTTAGTATCAACATGCTTTGCAGCAGTTGAGTGTGTGCCCCCAGCCTGAACCACAGAGGCTGGGTGGACAGATCCAACTTGAACAACAGAGCTTGGATGGGGAGGTTCAACTTGAAAACTAGAGGTTGAATGAGTGCACTCAGCGTGAACACCAGAGGCTGAGTGACAGGATCCGACATGACCTGGAAAGGTTGGAAGGATCCCACCAGTGTGAACACCAGAGGCTGGATGGATGGATCCAAATTGAACAACAGAGGTTGGATGGGAAGGTTCAACTTGAAAACCAATGGTTGAACGGATGCACTCAGCTTGAACACCAGAGGTTGAGTGACTAGATCCAACATGACCTGCAGAGGTTGGATGGGTGCCCCCATCCTGAACAACCGAGGCTGGGTGGTGAGGTTCAACTTGACTTGCAGAGGTTGAACGGGTGCCCCCTTGCTTCTGTGCATTCTTCCTATTCCTCCTTCTTTTACTCCTTTTAGACTGCCGATTATTAGTATCAGTACTTTCACCGCATGAGGTAGAAGGAGGAGGAGAACTAACTACAGGTGAAGGGGAGATTGTGTTTTGATGCCCTTGATATAAGGTGCTTACTTGAGAAGCATCAGGATCATTCAGGATAGTTGGAGTGGAAAAAAACCACACCAGTAGCCCTAGGGTGAATCCCAGAAGATTCAAGGTGGCCATCAAGGGAACACCAACATTCCCTGTGAGAGGAATAGGACAAGGAGCTCCCATCATGGGGATCTCTTGGTTGGTGTTCAAAGGGGTGTTAGCCATAGATTCACAACAAGAGACAAAGTCTGAGGTTGATGGTCAACCAATATTACAAAGAAGACACCTAAAGGCCCACTAAGTACAGACAAACCACACAGCACTCACTAAAAAAATTCCTAAAGCCCAAACAGACAAACAGGTATAAGATGTACTTTCCAGAAGAAAGCTAATAGATAGTTACTTGGTGTCCTTGAGGTGGTTCTCAGGCACAAGTGGAGGAATCACCCACCACCCTCCTGCACTTTCCACAAGGGTTACCTTCCAAGCCCATCCAAGGTCAACTAGAAATAACCTTCCGGTGTACCTGTGTATGAACCCTAGATGTCAAGAGACTAAAGGCTACCTTGGCAATACCAACAGTCTGGGGGGACAGTCGCAACCCAGACTCGTATGCATGGGCAGGGTAGCTGAGCCTGAAACTCTATCTAGGACAAAATCCCCAGATGCACAAAAGTCTTGAGTTATGCTTTGACAAGGATTCGAAGGGTTATATCCTCTGTCCAAGCCTCCATGCGGCATCGTGCTTAACTCCCGTTTGAGAGGAGCTTCCCAGATACAGTGACAAAGTCAAGGATTTACCTAGTGAAAGGTCCACTACGTCTGAGTTTTATAACTTGTGGGAAGTTTACACTTCCTATCCCACAAGTCTAGCCTAAGCTAGTAGGTGAAAGGCCCCTAAAAAATAAAACTTACTAGTAAATTTTAAATTATACGTTCATTTTAAAGGGTTGTTTCTTACTCAAGAGGAAATGGAATGGTAAACTGGTGGTGTTTTGACTCAAAATTGAAACAAAATGACTAAGGAAAGAGAAATGAAATGCAAGAAGCAAAAAACTATTCTCTTTATATTTCTTTTTCAAATAGAAACTTGACAGCCAAAAGAACAAAATTCTTTTTATATTTTTTCCAAAAACAACGATATGCTATGCAATCTAGACTAACAACCTAATCTACATGCACATAAAGCAAACATATGTTTTTGTATTTTTCTTTTATAACTGCAAAAGAAAAATCAGCCTATCAACTAATGCAAACAAGTACTGTAAGAAAAACAAATAGACCACTACTCTACACCCCACAAACAAACCCTAGGTTTCCCTAAAGTTGAATATAAACCTTGCTTGAAAAGAAGGCTCACAAAGGCAAACAAGCCAACAACTTTGGAATGAAAAGACTGAGCAAAAAGACTGACATAAACAAAGGTCAACAAGTCCCAAGTATCAATCTAAACCTACAAACAAAGGCTGCTCAGTACCTTGTACAACAAGATCAAGCCAAAGAAAGAGGTGGGGGGGGCAGGCAGCACAAACAAGTAAACGTTCTTTTTAATTTTCTTTTATAAAGGAAAAATAAAAACTATCTACAAAGCAAAAGCATGCAGATAACAAGAACAAGGCAAAAGGAAACTCTGCTAAACAACCACCAAACAAAATCTAGAATGCCCTAAAGTCAGTATAAAACCTAGCTGGAAGGAAGGCTTGTATAAAAGACAAGTCTACTATCTTGGCACAATGAAGTTAACCAACAAAAGAAGAAGGAAAGCAACACCAACAAGCTTCTGAAATCAAACACAAATATCACTAACAGAGGCTGATCAGAAACATATGCCAAAAATCAAACCAAGCAAAGGAGATGGAGGAAGAGAAAAGAACAACCCAAATGCTATAAAACGCTAAAACTCTAGCATGCACCTAAGATGCACTATACTTGAGCGAACTTGAATCAAATAAACTGTATAAAAGCAAAGAACTGAAACACACAGGCCAACAGAACCAAAAGACAACGAACTAAGGAAGGCTAGGAACCCTAGCTTGGGTACAAGCAATGACAAGAATCACTGCAGGCTTACAAAGGCAAGTGAAAATCAGCCACTGTCAGAAGACAAACTGAAAAAACAGATCCCAAGATCCTGAACACAGGTCTGAACAAAGACACTTTAACCTACAACCCAAACTGGCCAAAATACTTCAGCATGCAGAAAGTAAACAATCCAAGCAAAAAAGGCTCAAAGGGCTTCCGAAAAAGCACAAACTGTGATCAACAGAGGCACCCAGACAAGCCAAACAACATTTATAAATAAAATCCACTCAGAAACAAGGATTACCCAAAGCAAAGACCAAGCAAACTTTAACTTTAAAAATCCCCACTTCCAGGAGTATTCGCGACTATCTATAAGGGAAAGTCGCGAATGAATCACAATTGTTCAGTGAAGCAACCCGTGAATACAAGACTGTATTCGCGACTGTCTAGAACAACAACTTGCGAATAGGTAGAAAAATCCCCAAAAAGGTCAAAAAATACCCAAAGAAGGTAGGGGAAGTGTGTAATCAGACTAGAAAGGTGTTCGTAAGTGGCAAAAAAGGACTTGAAACAATGCAAAAACTGAAAATAATCAAGAGAAACCCCAAACATACAAGGCTATCCCCAGCGGAGTCGCCAGTTCTATTGTAAAGGAAAGTGTCCTATGGCTAGGGTTTAAGAGGCCATCAACGTACTGGGGTTGAAAGAGAGATGCACAATGTTCAGCAAGCATATATAAGCAAGTTTCAAAGATGAGAAAGGTCCACACCTGATTAACTGAAGGCTGGTCCAAGCTTTCTCTTCAATCCTCTTCTTGCTCCTCTCACTCCAAGAGACCTTCAAAACAAGTTATACCTTCCTCAAACCATTATGACCACATATAAAACAATGATAATCAAATAAACATGAAACTAATAATATGAATAACATCATCATATGATCATAAACAGAGATTCAATCACACATTGAACAATGATTTGGGAAGAAGAAGGACATCACATCTTTATTAATCTTGAAAACAAGTACAAATATACCTTCTCTTCAAGTTTGGCACCTCACGAAACCTTGATCTGGTTCTGCTGTTTCTCTTCTCCAAAGAACTCATCCTCCAAGCTCTACAACAAAAGGGGAAGAACTCCAGGGCAAAGGTGTGGGCAAAGAGAGTCCTGATTCCTCCAGCATAACAATGCATAAATTCCAAGTCCCCTTCATGGCCTTTCCTACCTCTATTTATATGGGTGAAATAAGGTAGTTTCGAAGGTTAAAGAAGTTACAGCAGTTAAGGAAATTAAGTTAAATAACTTAACTAATCTCTACTTAACACGAGTTTTTATGTTTAAATGCTAAGAGACACATTCGCGGGTATACAGTAGAGCAACCCGCGAATGATTTGCGACTATGTATAAGGGCAACCCGCGAATACATAGATTTGCGACTTGCTACAAAGTAGACCCGCAAATGACTCGCGAGTTGTATAGAAGGATAGTCGTGAATACATCCTAACATGTCAAAAATGGCAAAGTAACTAGCTGGATAGAGGCAGAATGTATTTCATAATAAGCCAAGCTATAGTGTTCTGGGCAAACCTCAATCCATAGATGTCCTTTTGTGTGCCAACATGAGGAATGTCGGCACTCGGACGGAGAGGTGCCAATCTAGTGTATAACAGAATGTTCTGATTCGATTATCTTCAAATGAAAAGGTATGTCAGTTCATCGATATTGTATTAGCAGACATACCTAAGGCTTATGGACTTGTTTTGAGTCAGGATTGGTCAGCAAAGATAAATGGATATTTTGCATCAGATTGTTCACATCTGTGGTTTCCTTATAAGGGAAGTCCCAATCAAATAAAAGTATTAAGAGAGCCCCACATGAAGCACAATGTTACTCAGTTGGAGGGTAAGAATGAACCATTGAATTATGTATTGGGAAATTACTTCATTGAACTAGAACTGGGAAACTACCAAGCGAAAGAAGCCAGTGGTACACCAGACACCCAGCCCAATCTCCTTCAATTTTCATGGGCTAATGAGATTGATTGTAAAATAGTAGACTTAGTTTCAGATGAAGTTTTTCATTCAAGTCCAGTAGAAGTAGATAGTTTTTGGAGAACTTTTTTTTATGGATCTAAAACATTAGAAGGATCAAGAGCCGGCTGTGTCCTGATTGATCCAAAGAAAAATAAACATTTTCTTTCATGTATATTAGAGTTTGAATGTACCAATAATACAGCCGAATATGAAGCTCTAGTTCAGGGACTAAGGAAAGCAATTGAACTAAAAGTAAAAAATCTGAAAGTGTATGGGGATTCTGAAATAATTGTAAAACAAATTTGAAATCAGATACATTGCATTTCACCTCATCTAAAATATTATTAGAGTGAAGTGTGGGATTTCCTGACAATTTTTTATGCATTTAATATTGTATCCATTCCTAGACTAAAGAATGCAGCGACTGACTTGTTAGATACCTTAGCTGCAAGTCTTGTACCTTCAAATAACAGATGTTCTATTGAATTACTTTTTAGGCCTTCGGTTCCAGACATGATTACCAATATACGAGTTTTTGACGATGATCAAGAAATCTTGGAATGTTTGATGAATGATGAAGCCTTCAAAGGAGCAATAATCGATGATGAAGAACACCAAGTTGAATTAAAATTCAACAAATTTATTCCTAAAGGATTCAGAACCTTAGAGTGAATGTTTGATCTAGAAAACAAATTTAGAAGGCCAGCAAATGTCAAGACTCACAGCTCATCCTTACAATTCGAGTTGATAAATTTGGGAACTGAAGTTAAAACCAAATATGTAAATTTGGGAAAGTGTTGTTCTCCAGGTGAAAGAAATAAGTTCATTAGTTTTTTAAAACAGTACAAAGATGTGTTTTCCTGGACATATGAAGAGCTTAAAACATATGACACCAATATTATACAACATGTCATCCTTATTAGAGCTAGAGTCAAGCCTTATCAGCAACCTTTGAGGAAGATGCATCCAAAACTGGAGCCTTTAATTCAGAGTGAAGTGAAAAAATTATTGGATGCCAAAATTATAATCAAGGTCAGACACTCGGAATGGGTATCGAATTTGGTGCCAGTAAAGAATGAATCTAGAGAAACTAGGCTATGTGTGGATTTCAGAAACCTAAATCGTGCTTCGGATAAAGACAACTATCCAGTCCCACCCATGGAACATATATTGCAGATGGTTTCAGGTTCTGAGTTATTTTCATTATTAGATGGATTCTATGGCTATAATCAAGTGTTAGTAGCTAAAGAAGACAGACTTAAAACTACATTCAGAACAAGGTGGGGAACATTTGCTTATAGAAGAATGGCCTTTGGACTCATAAATGCTGGAGATACTTTCCATAGGGCCATGGATATAGCTTTCCACGGTCTGATTAGCCATAGTTTTGTGGTATATCTCGATGATATCATGATATTTTCAAAAAAGAGAGAAGAACACGCATTCCATCTAAAACAAATTTTCGAGCATTGTTGAAAATATGGTATCTCACTGAATCCCAAGAAATGTGTGTTTGCAGTTATAGAAGGAAAGCTATTGGGTCATGTTGTTTCTAAAAAAGGGATCTCCATAGACCCAGAAAGGATTAAGGCCATCGAACAGATCCCTTTACCCCATAACAAAAAAGGTATGCAATCATTCATGGGGACAATTAATTTCGTGAAAAGGTTTGTACCGGATTTTGCTCAAATTGTCAAAACTTTGCAGCAATTGGTGAAACAAAGTGTACAATTCAAATGGTTTGATGTGGAAAAGAATGCATTCAGTAAGATAAAGACATCTATTGCACATGCACCATCTCTTAAAAGTTCAAATTTCGAAAAAGATTTTATTTTGTACACTTTCGCGTCTGATGATTCATTGGCGGCAGTGCTTACTCAGAAGGAAGATGGGGGAGATGAGTACCCCATATCATTTATGAGCACTGATCTGCAGGGGGATGAATTGAATTACCCAACTATGGATAAACAAGCTTATGCGGTATTCAAAGTGGTAAAACAATTCAGGCCATACATACTTAAGAACCGGACTAAGGTAGTAGTTCCACACCCAGCTGTAAGGTCTTTTTTTGTACAAAAGGAATTAGGAGAAAGAAGAGGTCTTCGTGCATGGCCAACTATGTCTCCACGCATGTCACCTTTTGTAGGGCTGATCTATACACATCTTCCAAAATGTGATTTCTAACAAAAGCCTACCCAACTAAAGTTTTAACTAATTCTTTGTTGACAACTTCCATTTTCTGAATGTGTTGTACATCCTCTTGTAGTATATCATGTAGTTGTTCCATATGCTTGTATTTGTTCGAAAGATCATTGATCTTTGCTGCCAAAGAAATATTGCATTTCTCGTAGACTTTGCGCATCATTTTATAGAACTCATCACATTTTTCCAAAGTTTTGTCAATTTCGTTGTTCAACCCTATGGAATCTTTTTTGTAAAACTCCAAGAGTGCCATTTATATTTTTATGCCTCATGTTGTTTTATGTGGCATGTGTTGTGGAAACTTCAAGTTGGCCTCTATCCAGGTCAGTTGGATTTGAAACTTTTCTTCAAATTCTATTAGTTTTCTCCTAAAATTTAGTGACTTTATTGTACTTTCTTTTAATCTAGTCACTATAAACTTTACTTTATAAACTTCACCGAAGAGGTTAACTTGAACTTGGTGCATCTTCCTTTGGATGTTGCAGGCTTATTCACGGAACTGGGTGATGTCCTGCTTTCTTTCATTATCTATATTTAGCTAGTTCTCTAGGGATCATTTCTATGCCAGCAACTCTTCTACTTGGGTTTTTAATACCCCCACTTGTTGGCTCATCGCATATTCCCTTATTTCCAATTCTAAAATTATTTCTTCAAAATGCCTTTTCTCTCCTTCCATAATGATTACTTGCACCTCCAATGCATCCTTTTATGTCTCCAAAGCTTGGTATTCCCTTTGGAGTATTTCTTTTTCCGAGAGGATATCATCATATTTTCTTTTTATTTCTATGCCTTCTCCTCTTGTCTTAACCAAAGTATCTTTCAATTTGAGCATTTTTTCACTTTACACAGTATATCCACACATCACATAGTATATCCACTTTACACAGCATATCCATACATCAAATAGTATATCCACTTTACACACTAAAGTACACCACCTCACAATAAGAGGATATTTGTAGAACTTGATATTACTCACAAGTTTATTTCCTTGATATTACTTACAAGACTTACTTGATATTACACACAAGTTTATGTTGATGCCTGGAAAAATTCCCAGGTATCGACAGTAGGGATTCTCCCCGGTAATCAATCCCAATTAGATTGTCCACCGTTTGGTATGGGGAATCTGTCCGGTTAACGATATGGCTACCGTAGATTAAGTTTGTTTAAATCTTTACCGGTTACGGCCTGATCCAACATTTATGTAATTTTTTTTAAATGAATGAATGATATGTAAATGCCTAAGATAAATGCATGTAATTGATGAACATGAACCTCACAAGTGATGCATAGGTTCTTAGCTCCCATCTTATCATTCCTTCTTTCTCAATTACTTCTTTAAATCTGAATCTAAGAAAATCTATTATATTCTAATTTATTCTATCCCTGTAGGGTGAAAATTTAAAATAAGTAGAGAAATGTACTGTAATTATTCATAATAAATATTGCGGATAGATGTTTCAATTTCATATGCATAGTTACAACAGAAAGATTATCAAAGATAGCTTTTAACTAATAAAACATTCATTACTCAATTCATGCACATAATTTTATATAGAAAGAAAAACCATTCATCATCAAAGAAGAAATTCAAAATAAGTCAAAATGATCTCATAGTTGTACGAAAAAAAAAATAGAAGTAATTCCACATTTGATATTCCACATGTTCCATGCAAATTCCCCTGCAGTCCTTTCCCAGCAAGTAGGTCCTTCTTTATTAGCAGAAAAAATGAGTTCTCCTTACAAAATAATCCAGCCTTGTGCTACCGAAAAGTACCTCCAATTCTACTCTCTACCTCTATTTATAATACAATTTACAATTTGTCCTCTAGTGACTCATCGACTTCCCTAACCCTAGGAATTCCAAAAATTCATCTTCTAGTGACTTTTATTAAGAAAATTACAAAATACATAAAGACAAAATTTTCAAGTGGGCCCTCCCAAGCTTAAAATGTATTCTTCCCATGCATCGACTTCTTCGGCGATAGTATTGTTATTTATTGGCTCCAACATTTTCATGGTCACTTCATGCATGGCCAGTTGTGTCTCTAAGCATGTCACCTTTTATGGGGCTAATTTGTACACATCTTCCAAAATGTGATTGCTGACAAAATCCTACCCAACTAAATTTTTAACATCTTATTTGTTGACAACTTCCATTTTTTGAATGTGTTGTACGTCCTCTTGTAGTCTATCCTATAGATGTGCTATATGTTGATCTTTGTCTGGAAGATCATTGATGAGTAAAGAGGAGCTGCGTTCGGAAATTAGAGTTCTGACGTTTCGATCCCTACTCTGGGATCATCATCAGGAGACAATTAGAAGCGTTCACGCTTCTAATTGTCTCCTGATGATGATCCCAGAGTAGGG
>LPNX010145102.1:5088-17272 GCA_001517045.1 Pseudotsuga menziesii
TGAAAACAATAATGTTATATTTTGAATCATAAAATAACATTTAAAAAATAGCATTCTATATATATATTAATTTTAAATATAGATCAATAACATGATGTAAATTTATTTATACTATTTAAAATACAATACATATTTTAAAATTAAATTAGATTTATGCATATTTTGATTTATGCATACCAAGATTTAACACATTAGCAAAGTGACATTTGGCAATCATCATGTTGTGCTCAATTGCGGCGTTCATCTATGGTTATGTCACATTGTAACATTAAGTATGGGTTATATTTCTAACATGAAAAAGGGTTATGTCCCATTAAGGATTAAAAAATGATATATACAATGACACAACCTAATATGCGACTTATTAATTATGTGACATTCAACGTTCATCAAGGATTATCTTTCATTCTAATGTTTATGAAGGTAGGATTAAAAAATGATATACACTGACACAATCCAAGATGTGACATATCAATAATGTGACATTCGAAGTTCATTGTGTTATGTTGCATTGCGACGTTTATTAATTGTTATGTCACATTGTGACATTGAGCAAGGGTTATATGTCTAATATGATAAAGGTTTATGTCCCATTCTAACATTCATTAAGGATTAAAAAAATATATACACCCACACAACCCAATATGTGACACATTCATAATGTGACTTTTGACGTCCATCACTATGGTAGTCATCAAGGGTTATGTCATATTCTGATGTTTATTATGGTTATGTTGCATTCTTACATTCATTATGGATTATGTCGCATTGTGTTATTTATTAATGGTTATATTGCATTGTGACATTCATCCATGGCACATTCCTTAATGGCTTTGTCGCATTGCAACAATCATTGACACTTATGTTGGATTGAAACATTCCACCATTGTACATTCCTTAATGGTTTTGTTGCATTGGGACATTCATCGCAACGATCGGAACATTTATTCATGGATATTGAATTCATCATTCCTCAATGCTTGTCTCACCTTATTCGCCATCATGTTGTATGAATTTTATTTTTATATATATAGTCATTTGACAAAAGAAATGGTTTAAACCATCCACATTCTACATAGTAATGTAGAATTTTATGTCGCATTATGATGTATATCAAGGTTTACGTTTCACTACAATGTTATCAAGGGTTGTATCAAATTACGACGTTAAGCCATGCTTTGTTACAGTGTTTGGTTTGTATATCTCAACATAACCAAAGATGTGACACATTAATAATGTGATAGTGGATGTTTAATAAGTGTTATGTCGCATTGTGACGTTTATCACAAGTTATGTTACATTAGCGACATTCATCAAGGGTTATGTCACATTGTGATATTTGTCAAGGGTTTTTTCACATTGCGATAATGCCTAAGATGTGACACATTAATAATGTGTCTTTGAATGTTTAGAAAATTTCTTTAGGAATTTTCTTGATATATATATATATATATATATAGTCGTTTGACAAAAGAAATGGTTTAAACCATCCACATTCTACATAGTAATGTAGAATGTTATGTTGCATTATATCACATTACGACGTTAAGCCATGATTTTTTACAGCGTTTGGTTGGTATATGTCAACACAACCAAAGATGTGACACATTAATAATGTGATAGTGGGCGTTAAATAAGCGTTATGTCGCATTATGACGTTTATCACAAGTTATGTTACATTATCGACATTCATCAAGGGTTATGCCACATTGTGATATTTGTCAAGGGTTATGTCACATTACAATAATTCCCAAGATGTGACACATTAATAATGTGTCTTTGAATGTTTAGAAAATTTATTTAAGAATTTTCTTAATATATATATATATATATATATTGTCATTTGACAAAAGAAATGGTTTGAACCATCCACATTCTACATAGTAATCTAGAATGTTATGTCGCCTTATATCACATTACGATGTTAAACCATGGTTTGTTATAGTGTTTTGTTGGTATATGTCAACACAACAAAAGATGTGACACATTAATAATGTGATAGTGTACGTTTAATAAGCGTTGTGTCGCATTGTGACGTTTATCACAGGTTATGTTACATTAGTGACATTCATTAAGGGTTATGTCACGTTATGATATTTGTCAAGGGTTATGTCACATTGCGATAATACCGAAAATGTGACACATTAATAATGTGTCTTTGGATGTTTAGAAAATTTCTTTAAGAATTTTCTTTATATATATAGTTGTTTGACAAAACAAATGGTTTAAACAATCAACATTGTACATAGTAATGTAGAATGTTATGTCGCATTATATTACATTACGATTTTAAGCCATGGTTTGTTATAGTGTTTGGTTGGTACATGTCAACACAACCAAAGATGTGACACATTAATAATGTGATAGTGGGCATTTAATAAGCGTTATGTCTCATTGTGACGTTATCAAAGGTTATGTTATATTAGCGACATTCATCAAGGGTTATGTCACATTGTGATATTTGTCAAGGGTTATGTTACATTGCGATAATGCCCAAGATGTGACACATCAATAATGTGTCTTTGGATGTTTAGAAAAATTCTTGTTGCATTATCAACTATGGCCATGTGGTTCACCAAAGTAAACCATGGTTAAGTATGTTGATGTATTTGTAACTTCGAAATGTATTCACTTGTATATTTCATATATTCTATTTCAATGTACCTCGATGTTCCTATCGGGAGAGTCATTAATATAATAAAGTCGTGTAAAGTCACTGAGGTTACCCTCTGTTGTAAGTCAGGGCAATAGTTCCCACAATTGAGTTTAAGTTAACCCTCCTTGTTGGTCAGGGGGTAAAGTCCCCATAGTTGTGGGGCACTAGGGTTATTAGAATCTCCTATAGATGTCGGCCCTAGTAAGTAATTGTCAAGTCAAAAATTAGTATAAATAGAGAGTGAGCCTCTCTATTTGTCACATACACTCACTCAACTGGGACACATGAGTGAGAGAGGAAGTGTTGGCACAGGTGAGAGAGATTAGCTATCAGAGATCATCTTTATGGTTTCAGGTTTTACTTTTGCTACTGGTGCTCATTCTATCTTTGAGGAAGTTGCGGGGTTTTCTCCTTTATGGTTTCCCCGAGGAAAATTCTTCATGTCTTTTGTCTCTTGTGATTATTGTTGTGCATGTTATTCTATGAGATAAGATCCTAAGATCATATTGCTTAAATGAAAAAAATCTAACATGGTATCAGAGCTAGCCTGAGAAGAAGACACTATGCAGCTGCAGAAGCTAAGGCTTCTTACTTTTTGGGTCTCTCTCCACAGATCATTAGAAAAATGAGGCTAGGATGACTCTCCATTGAAGGGAACATCTTTCGGTCAAAGCATAATTTGATTCCAGGCATTTTCAGTTTTTGCTGTGGGATATTAAGGCTTTTTACATAAGAGGAATTTTTGAGTGAGCCCATCATAGGATTTCTCTCCTCATCAAAATCGACATTTAGAGACCAAGTTCAAAGTTTTTGGTTGAGTGAAACTCTAGGAAATTCAAACCCTAGTTTGACCTCGGGCCTGAAAAACCCTAAAATACTAAAACTAGTAGTTTTGGTACATTCGCTATATCTCAGAATTGAAGAAGTATCAGGGGTCAAAATTTTCAAAGGCCGAAGATAAAATCCTGATGTACCCTGTGTACAAATTTTAGCCTCGTATTTACTATATTATGGGAGATATGATTCCTCCAAATCAGGGTTCCACCCTATTCAAGGATTCATCCCTAAACAGGACACCTAGGGAGAATTGCTATATATCGGGCTATGAAGGTCCAAATGAAATTTATAAATATTTTCTAGATAGTGCACAAACTATAATTTCTATGGTAAAAATTTCACATCCTGAAGGTGAAATAGTGACACATGGTAGTCTGTACAAGTTAGCTATGCTAAACAGTCCTGAAATAAGTCACCTTGGGAAAAATATCATAAGTCCCAATTGGTGAAAATAATTCTAGTAAAACCTTTGGTGTTTTAAAGAGGACATACGAGGTTACTTCAGTACTTAATTTCAGACACAGAGGAGTTGTACTTTCGTAGATACCGCAGAAACAATATAAGGCATTTCTGCAGAGAAAATTGGAAAACTAGGGCTTCTTGTTCCAAGAGCTTCCCTCCATTGTTTTTAGAAAAGGAGTACATTGGAAAACTCACCTTAAATAGGCCCATATTTATATCCACTCAAATCTGAAATATTCAAAGTTTTGAAAATTAGGGTTTCTCTGACAAACCCTAGATCAGCAAGCTCCAGAACCAAGACGGACACTTCAAATTGGTAAGATCTAATATTTTGCTATTTACAGTTGAGATGACTAATCACACCAGCTTGATGACAAGCTTAGTAAAGCTGACAACTTCAAAGCATGGAAGTATAGGATTTCATTGGTTCTTGAAGAAAATGAATTGGACACCTACATAAGTGGAGACGTTCTAGTTCCAAAGGGAGATGAGGCTAAAAGCCTTACACAAAAAGAAATTGGTCAAGGCCAAGAGGATTATTGTTGATTCCATCACCTTACACCACAAATGTATTCCCTTAAGACACCTAAGGATATTTTTTATTCCTTGACCAAGCTATTTGAATAAAAGAATTAAAATCGGATGGAGTGTAGGAAATCCGCGATCCTTCAAGAAATTAACTTGGATTAGTATTTCAGTAAGAAAGGTCTAGGAGACAGAGGGAGATGAGGCTAAGGCTAGAGAGAAGAGAATAATTGAAGATTCTATTAAAGATCATTTGATACCTCTTGTGTCATCCCCGAAGACACCAAAAGGAAGTGTTCGATGCTATGACGAAGCAGTCCAAGAAGAATAAGATACTATTATAACCACCTTGAATGGCCTCCCAAGATCATGGGATTCATTCATTCAAGGAATGTGTGCCAAAAGGAAGTGATTACTTTCAGAAGACTCTAGGAAGAGCACACACAAGATGAAGCTCAACTCATAATAAGAAAATATGGGAGCAACTGAAGATCAAGCGCTCATGATTCAAAGAAGATATATCAAGCGATGAGGAATATGAAGAACTCAATTCTTGAAGAACCTCTTATCCATATTAAGCATTTAGATAAGAAATGATGATGTTATGAATGAAGAAGATGATGAAGCTAAAAGAGGGAGTCTACCCACGAAACAAATAAAGATAAGTATTCAATTGTCATTTCATGATATTGTTTTTTGTTATGTATTTGTTTATATTTAGTTGATGCATTAATGACAGTATACTACTAATATACATATGATGGGTAAGTAGCTCATGGTGCTATACAACTCTCCAATGCCACTTATCTAGAATGAAACCTCTTTGCTGACAGATTGGATTAGTGCACAATCTCAATGATGTCTTGGTAGAGATGGAAGGCATCTAGAAAGTTTCTGTGAGATATGGATGATGTTGTATTGGCTAAAATAGTTGCATGATTATATCTTTATGCATAAGAATTTTCCATTATGAATATGACTTATGAAATGTTTCTAACCATACAACTAGTGCATTTGACTTGTAGGAAAGATCACGTACAATCGCCTACAAGAAAAGAAGGATGAGACTTGTTCCAAAGAAAAAGTGACGACAGTTCAAGAAAGAATCCAAGATGAAGAATAATATGATGATACTTTCAAAGAAAGAAAAAGGCCTCAGAGACACTCTAGCTATGTGAGAATGTTGAGTGACATCATTGATGCAGAGCCTTCTAGCTATGAAGAAGTAGCCAAGAACAAAGGGAAGGAGAATACCAGTTCAAGAAGAATGATGTCTAGGATGCAGTATAGAGACCCGAGGGGAAGTCCGTAATGTCTTCCATATGGATCTACATGATCCAGCATGCAGTATCGTGGGATACAAGGCAAGATTCGTAGAACAAGGATTCTCATGGAAAGAAGGCATAGACTACGAAGAGATATTTGCTACCACTAGAAGTTAAGACACATGACAAGAAGAATCATGTGTGCAAATGAAAGAAGGCATTGTACAAGCTCAGAAGACACCCATGGGATAACACATAAATGAGGAGCTTGAAGATCACTGAGTGTGATGAATATCTTAACCCTTGCTACAAGGTTGAAGATGAAATCCTATAGAGGATGACAAGCTCACAGATGGGTACGAGAAGAACTTTTGAAAAGGTTCAAGATATAGGATCTTGGTATCTAGTGACCCTAGATGGATACATAGAATATTAGTAGCAAAGGAAGCTACTTGTCACTCTGGTACAGAATGTTTCCGATGCATAGAGTACGAAAGGCAGAGGGAGACTGATGCTCCGCTTCAGAGGGAGTGACTGCAGAAGATATTGAGGTTCAACATGATACAACAGAATAGACAAATTACTAGTGACTCTAGGCTTTACTAAGATTAAAGCGTATTCCAACCTTTACTTCAAGGTTGAAGGTGGGAGACTAGTGATGCTCTTGTTATATGTTGATGACTTGTTCTTGAAAGAAAAGAGGAAAACATTAAAGTTGCAAGAAGGAGACTTGTTGTCGAGTTCGAGATGAAGGACTTGGATATGATGCACTACTTTCTAGGCATGAAGGTGTGGCAGAATGTGGATGGAATCTTCCTGGGACAAGGGAAGTATGTAGTAGATATCCTAAAGTGGTTCGGTATGATGGACTACAAAGCCATGACCACACCTATGGCATCGAACTTGAAGCTATTGAGTGATGCTTCATCAAAGTCGGTTGATGCTACAATGAATCGTCAGATGATTGGGTCCTTGATGTACCTGATGAATACGAGACCAAATATTTGTTTTGCTGTGAACACATTGAGCCAGTTCCTGACGGATCCGAGACATGTTCACCTGATGGTTGCAAAACATGTAGTGAGGTACCTAAAGGGTACACTTGATTATGGGCTCAAGTATGAGGAGAATCAAAACATTAACCTAGAGGGTTATGTGGATTCAGATTGGGAAAGGAGTGCCATTGAGAGGAAGAGAACTTCGAGGTGCTTCTTCAGTATGAGATCAGGTGTGATCTCTTGGTTTAGCAGGAAGTATTCCTGCATGGCTATGAGAACAGTCGAGGAAAAATATGTTTCCACTTTCTCGACTCTCTAGGAGGTAGTATGTTTCTTTTGAAAACTACTATTTGATTTGATTGATTTGACTTGAATTTTTGTATGATGCAGAGAGGAGCAGTGAAGCTCTAGTATGTGATACAAATTGAGATCTCTCGAAAGAGGGAGTTCTAGCATAGCCGGTGAGACAGGCTGTCTGAGCATAAAATCCTGGCGAAGGTCGTAGGCTTTTCAGACGTAAATAAAACTGTAGGTTTTCCTCGGAAGTAATCAATCCTGGTGAAGCTCACAGGTTATCCTTGGATGTAATCAGACATGATGTGATTCTATGCTAGAAATGGCCAGAGTGAAGTTTAAGTACTTCAGGGAGAAGCTTGGTGTTCTCCAGACCGAGGTTCCTTCCAAGGGGAAGTGATAAGTCCAGAGCCCTTCTGACATGGTGGAAGGATTGGTTCCTCACATGGTCAGATGTAAGTGCAGATCCCTTCTGATATGGTGATAGGATTGGTTCCTTCCATGGTCAGATGTAAGTGCAGGACCTTTCCTCAGATGGTAGATGGTGTGTCCTACAATCTCGGAGGATGTAATTGCTGAGCCTTTCTGACCGGGTCAGATATAAGTGTTGTCCTTTATGACTGGGTCAGATGTAAGTTTTGGGCCTTTTCTCGGATGGTCGATACCATTCCCGAGGATGTAAGTGTTGGGAATTTACTCGGATGGTAGATACCATGTCGGAGGACGTAAGTGATGGGCCTTTCCTTGGAGGGTAGATGGTGTGTCCTACCATGCCGGAGGATGTAAGTGCTGGGCATTTCTGACTGGGTTAGATGTAAGTGCTGGGTCGTTCTGACATGGTTCTAGGCCAGGCCTCCCATGGTCAAATGTAAGTGCTGAGCCTTTTTGACATGGTTCTTGGATCTGTTCCTCCCATGGTCGAATATAAGTGCTGAGCCTTTTCGACATGGTTCTTGGATGTGTTCCTCCCATGGTCGGATGTAAGTGCTAGGCCATTCTAACATAGTGGGAGGCTAGGCCTCCCATGGTCAGATGTAAGTGTTGGGCCATTTTGACATGGTGGAATGTTGGGCCTCCCATGGTCAGATGTGAGTGTTGGGCCTTTTTGACATGGCAGTGGATGTGATCTTCCCATGGTCAGATGTGAGTATTGGGTGTGCCTTTCTAACATGGTGGTAGATGTGTTCCTCCCATGGTCAAATGTAAGTGCTGGGCAGGCCAATATGACATGGTTCTTGGATGTGTTCCTTCCATGGTTAGATATAAGTGTTGAATAATATGAAGGCCTACATGGAGGCTAGGCCTACAACCAGCATGAAAAAGGGCTGGCTCTATAGAACTTCCTGTGACGAGTAGCATTGAGAGATAACACCATTTGTTCGAAATAGCGGAAGCAATGATGACGATGATGATGATCTAGTGATGATCCAGCTTTGATGACGATCCAATGATGATCCAGTTTCAATGATGATCCAGCTTTGATGATGATCCAATGATGATCTAGTTTCGATGATGATCCAGTGATGATCCAGAGAAGAAGACTTGTGCTGATGTATTTTGTAAAGAGAACACATTCCTAGTTAAGAGGGAGTTTTGATGTATTTGTAACTTCGGAATGCATTCACTTGTATATTTCATATATTCTATTTCATTGTACCCCGATGTTCCTATCGGGAGAGTCATTAATATAATAAATTCATGTAAAGTCAATGAGGTTAACCCTCTATTGTAAGTCGAGGAAATAGTCCCCATAATTGAGTTGAGGTTAACCCTCCTTGTTGATTGGGGGGAAAAGTCCCCACAGTTGTGGGGCACTAGGGTTATTAGACTCTCTTAGAGATGTCGACCCTAGTAAGTAATTGTCAAGTCGAAAATTAGTATAAATAGAGAGTGAGCCTCTCTATTTGTCGCATACACTCACTCAACTGGGTCGCATGAGTGAGAGAGGAAGTGCTGGCACAAGTGAGAGAAATCAGCTGTCGAAGATCATCTTTATGTTTTCGGGTTTTACTTTTGCTACTGGCCCTCATTCTATCTCTGAGGAAGTTGCGGGGTTTTCTCCTTTATAGTTTCCCTGAGGAAAATTATTTGTGTCTATTGTGATTATTGATGTACATGTTATTCTCTCAGATAAGATCCTAAGATCATATTGGTTAAATGATAGAAATCTAACAAAGTATGGCCAAAATGATGTATTTTTCTGTCACATTAAAACTTTTACTTTTGAAAAGAGAAAAAAATTCATGTGTGTACACAAACAATGTTTTGATATTAAGCTATGAACATTTTATATTACACGATCAAAATTTGATGAAACAATTGCACTTTAATGTTATGATCGATGCAAAATGAAAATGTTAAATGAATTTATTCTTTTAGTTGTATTGTGACATTCAACGTTCATTAAGGGTTATGTCACATTGTGATGTTTATCAAGAGTTATGTTTCATTGCGACGTTATCAAGGGTTATATCACATTATGACATTAAGCCATGGTTTGTTACAGTGTTTGGTTGGTATATATCAACACAACCAAATATGTGATACAAGTTAATTATGAATATCACTATATAACATCACTATATATATATTTTTAGATACATTAGAATATAATATTATAATTGAATTATATTATTTATAATTGATTATGATTTTTTTATAAGTTCCATTAATATCTTATATATTAATAATACTTAATAATTTTGATTCATAAAAAAATTGGTTTGGATTTTAGATTTTTACAACTAAATATATTGGGTATCATTAAATAACTATTTAATCCATTTTAAAAGAAATTGTTTTATAGTTTATATTTTGATAGTTATATCCAATCTTATTTATTATATATATTAACCATACTTTATTATTTAATAGCTTTACAATTAATTATTTTAATATCCATTTGTAATTAAATAAATGAAACCATTTTATAAATCATATTATTTATTTAATGTATCCCAATATTACAAATAATAAGACATATATATTGTCATTTGACAAAATAAATGGTTTAAACCATCCACATTTTACATAGTAATCTAGAATGTTATGTCGCATTATATCACATTACGACGTTAAGCCATGGTTTGTTACAATGTTTTGTTGGTATATGTCAACACAAAAAAATATGTGACACATTAATAATGTGATAGTGTGTGTTTAAAAAGCAGTATGTCGCATTGTGACGTTTATCACACGTTATGTTACATTAGCGACATTCATTAAGGGTTATGTCACATTGTGATATTTGTCAAGGGTTATGTCACATTGCGATAATGCCCAAGATGTGACTCCCTGAATGTCATAGACCACTTTGAAACCCTCCTCACAATGGAAGAATTTTTCTCTTTAAAAGACATAGATTTTGGGGTTAAGTGTCTGGCTAATGGAAAAGCTAAGGACATTGAAGGTTACCAAGCAGAAATCTTAAAAATTGGAGGTCCTTTCCTCATCCCTCACATCCACAAGCTTTTTAATCAAGCAGTCAAGCAAGGGTTCCCTAAACCTTGGACTGAGAGCCTCATTATCCCTATTTTCAAAAGTGGGGATACAAATAACCCCTCAAATTATCGAACTATTTTGATAAGCCCCCTCTTAGCCAAGTTATATGGTATTATTTTGGAAAATAAAATCAGCATTTGGCTTGAAAGTGAAGGTAAGCGGGCTAAAGGCCAAGCGGGGTTTAGAAGGCATCACTCAACAACGGACCACCTTATTACGCTTAGGATCATTATGGAGGAGTGCCGCAATGATAAATCCAATCTCTTTTGTTGCTTTGTGGAATTTAGAAAGGCTTTCGATATGGTACCTAGAAATAACCTTTGGAATAGGTTAGAAGAGCTTAAGGTTCCTTTAGAGCTGAGAGCTGCCGCGATAAGGCTCTACGAGAATGTTATTGCCAAGTTTAAAAGCAATGAGGGGTGGTCGAAAGATATTAAGTGTAATATCGGTGTTAAGAAAGGTTTCCCCCTCTCCCCTACCCTTTTTGACATTTACATTGATAAGTTAGAGGGTTGTTTAGAAGAAGCAGGCTGTGCTGGTACGATCTTAGCTGGAATAGTCATCATCCTTCTTCTTTATGCTGAAAATATTGTCCTTATGGCAAGGTGTTCTTCTAATCTTGATAAGCAGCTTCGTCTCCTCAAATATTTCTGCTCTAACATGGGTATGGCTGTTAACACTAACAAAACAAAAGTTATGATTATCAAATCCAAGAATGATACATACGCTAATTTTATGTATGACAATAGCAACTTGGAGGAAGTGTCTTCTTACAAGTACCTAGGAATTGATATTCATCACAAGCTCAACTGGAACAATAGCATTAAGAAAAGGATTAACGGAGGGTGGAAATCTTACTTTGGTCTTGAAAATAACTGTAAAGTTGCAAACCTCATGATGTGGGATAAAAAGAAGCTCCTTTTTGAAACTCTAGTCATTCCTATCATCTTGTATGGGTGTGAGGTTTGGGGTTGCAGCATCTCTAGAGAATCCTGGAGAAATATTGAGCAAATCCAGAAGCATTTTATAACTTATAATCTCAAAATAAAAAACAATACACCCTATCCTATTCTCCTTATATAGAACTGGGTCTTTCCTCCATCGAGAGCCTAGCTATGACTAGACTCCTGTTATACAAGAACAAAATCAATAACATGGGAGACCATAGACTCCCTAAGATAGCTTTAAACTCCAGCCAAAACCACTTAAGGCTCAAGCATGGGTGGTATAAAGATACCAGGTCTTGGTTAAATCACTGCGAGATCGATGAAAATGTTGCTTTGCAGAATATTAATAACTATAAAAATATTATTTCTTCTAAGTTTAAAGAAAAATTGTGGTGTGAGAAAGATCTCGAGACTAAAAGAAAATTAAGATATTATAAGGATGTCATCGACCCTACCCTAGAAGATCAAAAGTATCTCTTTGTTTTGATCAGTACTAAGAAAAAAATTAACATAGCTAAGATAAGAACGAACTCACATGAGCTCCATAGTGAAACTGGTCGTTGGACATTCCCTAAAACACCATGGGTAGAAAGAATCTACCACCTTTGTGAGAGTAAGAACATTGAAGATGAAAATCACTTCCTCTTAGAGTGCCCTGCGTACACCCACATTAGATCCCAGTTTCATAATCTTTGTTGC
>LPNX010145102.1:17478-30213 GCA_001517045.1 Pseudotsuga menziesii
ATGTGGCGTTTATCACAGGTTATGTTACATTAGTGACATTCATCAAGGGTTATGCCACATTGTGATATTTTTCAAGGGTTATGTCACATTGTGATAATGCCCAAGATGTGACACATTAATAATGTGTCATTGGATGTTTAGAAAATTTTGTGTTGCATTATCAACTATGGCCACATGGTTCACCAAGTTCAACCATGGTTAAGTATGGCCAAAATGATGTATTTTTCTGTCACGTTAAAACTTTTACTTTTGAAAAGAGAAAAAAATTCATGTGTGTATAGAAACAATGTTTTGATATTAAGCTATGGACATTTTCTATTACACAATCAAAATTTGATAAAACAATTGCAATTTAATGTCATGATCGGTGCAAAATGATAATTTTAAATGGATTTATTCTTTTAGTTGTGTTGTGACATTCAATGTTCATTAAGGGTTATGTCGCATTGTGATGTTTATCAAGGGTTACATTTCATTGTGACGTTATCAAGGGTTATATCACATTACGACATTAAGCCATGGTTTGTTACAGTGTTTGGTTGGTATATATCAACATAACCAAAGATGTGACACATTAATAATGTGATAGTGGACGTTCAATAAGGGTTATGTAGCATTGTGATGTTATCATGGGTTATGTTGCATTAGCAACGTTCATCAAGGGTTATGTAGCATTGTGATGTTTATCACGGGTTATGTTACATGAGCAACGTTCATCAAGGGTTATGTCACATTGTGATATTTGTCAAGGGTGATGTCGCATTACGACAATGCCAAAGACATGACACATTAATAATGTATCTTTGGATGTTTAGAAATTTTTTTGTTTCATTATCAACTAAAATAATCAAATTAATTAATGTGTAATCAAATCCTCATTATTTGAACTCCTAACCTCTTTTACAACATGTGACTTCATAAGGAGTGAATCACCAATGAGCCACACCCATGGCAACAATATTATTTTATTATTACTTTGATTATAATATTTTAATTAAATACCATATTCATATAATAGTATAATATAATATAAATAATAATATTATAAGTATTTGATTAAAATATAACATTATAATTGAATGACGTTACTTTAATTAATTATTATATTAGTAATTATTTAATATAATTATTTAATGTTATTTTATTTAACGAAACTATTTTTTAATAAATTGTATATTATAAATATTTAATTAATATTATAAATAATAATATTTAAAACATCTTAATTAATTATAATTATTTTATTAATGACATTACTTTAATTATTTATTATATTAGTAATTAATTAATATAATTTTTTTAATACTATTTTATTATACTATTTTCTAATAAATTGTATGTTATAAATATTTAATTAATATTATAATATTATAAATAATAATATTTAAAACATCGTAATTAATTATAATAATTTTAAAAATTATTCATAATTAATTTATGTTTTATTCTTTTTATTAACTAGTTAATTATGAATATATATATATATATATATATATATTAGAATATAATATATTATTTATAATTAGTTATGATTTATTTTTATAAGTTCAATTAATATCATATATATTAATAATACTTAATAATTTTGATTAATAAAAAAATGGTTTGTATTTTAGATTTTTATAACTAAATATATTGGGTATCATTAAATAACTCTTTAATCCATTTTAAAAGAAATTGTTTTATAGTTTATATTTTGATAATTATATCCAATATTATTTATTATATATGTTAACTATACTTTATTATTTAATAGTTTTACAATTAATTATTTTAATATCCATTTGTAATTAAATAAATGATAGGATTTTATAAATCATATTATTTATTTAATGTATCCCAATATTACAAATAATAAGCCATATTAATTAATTAATATTGAATAAAAATATCATATAGTTTGGAGATATTTGTTAATATTAGGAAATAATTCATGTAGTAGAAATGCTTTTTTTATTTATTATAAAATATTATAATATTTTAGATGATAATAAAATAATAATAATAATGGCTAGTTAAGTGTAATTAATATTATGAAACAATTCGTGTAATAATTATGTTAAAAGTTTTTAACATCGATTATAATACATTATAATATTTTCTGTGACAATAAAATAGTAATAATAATGATTAGTTAAGTGTAATTAATGTTTTATTACATAATAATAATATTATTTATAATATATGATTTTAGATGTTAGTAAAATAATAATAATAATAGTTAAGTGTAATTAAATAATAATTTAATATTATTATTATTTAAGTATAATATAAAATAATAGTAAATTAATATGTTACAATTAGTTATTATACTATTTTTTTTAAACTGCAGAGTATATTATATTACAGGGGAAAAAAATGACATCCAAAACTCATGACTATCTGAGGTTGAAACAAGCAAAACCTCCTCCAGAGCCTCTCAAAAAATAAGTCAACCTTCTAATCAGATCACGCTTGTAATGTTCATGACTAATAAACAAAGAGATTGGGTTACAAAGAACCGTAAAAGACATACTATACGCTGGTAAACAAGCAGAGCCAAGCTGTAAAAAAGACATACAGTAAAAACTAAAAGGACGTAAACTATAATCATAAAGCTTGGTAGCGACGGAACCAAATAAAACCTGTTCAAAACGAACATTAAGCCAAGGGAATTTCTTTAGTGATGGGGCAAGCCCATCATTCCTCTTGCGACACAGTAGGCGAATTGGTGGCTGCAGTTGGTGCTAGAGTCAGAAAAAGGTGGTAGCTGCTCCGTTTGTGGGGTCGGCGAGTCCTTCAGTCGCTTGAAAAGAGGTTCCACTGTAGATGGAATCGGGTACGGCTTGGCGCATGGCATTTTGGAAGAACAACCTGTTGCACTACTACTGCCACCTAGACTGGTTATGGCACGACCACCCTTTTCGCTACCACTTGCACCGCCACCCTGAGCACCACCCCCCGAGTTGTGGACATTCAGACTTGAAATGCTTGCCATTCCCTTCCAAGAAAAGGATTTGTCCATGGCCGTGAGTTGAGCATCCATCTCAGCGATTTTTGTCTTCATGGAGTGAACTGCAATCCAGGCTTCCGCCCAATTACTAAGCATGTCCTCTGCTAGATTGCAGAGCATATTATTCAACATCCAGTAGTGATTAATTCGACCACCTTCCTCTCCTATCGATAGCTTACGGTTGAGCACCTTATTCTCCCAAGCTTCCACCAAAACCCAGACTTGCGCAGAAATATGTGCTTCATAGTCCACCGGAACAGGTGCACTGCATCCCATCTGGGTTTTGGCCCTTCCTGAATTGGCATGCCTAGGGGTTCGTCGCTAGCGAGACATGGCCGTAGATATGAGCTTGAATCCAATATGCAGAGGAGAGAAATTACCGACACAGGCTCTGGAACGCACATCAGTAGCAGTGAGTCTATAAACTTCCCACCCGACTGCGAGCCAAACTCTGCTATCATCCATAACATAAAACACGGTCTGAAGCTATATTAACCACCTATCAATCCACGTACATGTCACCATTAAACATTGCAGACGAGCCATGAATGAGCCTAGGAGGATGTATCTTCGCTAGCCTAGATTGCATGCTCCGAAGTGACCAAGGAAATTTCTCCCGAGCCCCGAGAATCCTACGAAGGTTGACAGAGATCATGAGCCGAGTGCTAAGTGTGCATCCTCACACATGCCTGAGTCGGTGGCCGGAGAACCGGCCGAGTGTCGCCGGAGTTAGCCGAACAAGTGTCGTTGAGATTATCACCCGCATCTGGATGAGACAGATCGGAGCGGGCGTATTGACGACACTTGGTCTGAATTTGCTCATCTAGAGAATCATGTAACATGCCTTCCACCAAAGAGTAAGGTGAACTAACTCCTGAGTTAGCTAAGGAGTTTGCTTTTCTATGCACGTGGTGAAAGGTGATAGCATGCATGTTTTGTAGAAGGGAGGCCAGACTGCTAATACCATGAGCCAAACGCCAACTGGTGGTGACTTTGGAAACCTGCGAGCCGTGGAGAAGTTTAGATGCCATGGAAAGGATTATGGCAGAGTCTCCTTCCACAATAATAGGCAAGAGTCCTTTTTGTTTGACTGAAGATAATCCTGCAATCAAACCATCGAGTTTGGCGGCATTATTGGAGTTAAACCCTGAATTTCCATAGAATATATGGGTGATGTTACCTTCATTATTTCTTATAACTCCGTCAAAACCAGCTCTGCCCGGATTTCCCTTTGAGGCTCCATCAAAGTTGAGCTTGAACACATTCTTAGGCGGAGGATCGCAGTGAGTAGGGCTATTCGGTCACATGATAGGTTTACTACAGGAAGAAGGGACTATGGAGGCATCAAAGTTTAGAGCTGTAAAAATAAGTTTATCTTTTTGAGAGGTGGGGAGGTCGGAAGACTTCCATCCTTTAGAGTGAATGGTTTCTTGAAGATTCTTTTTGATGGCGTTCCACAAAACTTGAGGTGAAGAGGTGGAATTCTTAAAAATTATATTGTTGCGTTCTTTCTAGGTGAGCCAAAGAACAAAACCAGAGATACGCGTCGAAAGTTGGTTAAGGATGTTACTTTCAAAGGGGCAGTCCATCTAGTTTTTAAGAGACTCAGTAATATTTCCTTTTACTCTGTTGGTACGCCTAAAAACCTCAGCCACATAGTCCCACGGTAAAATGGTGAAAGGGTAAGCATCCATAAGATGGTCTATAGTTTCCTGATTATTATTGCAAAGGCTGCATCTGCCAAGGGCCCTGGAAACCTTTTCGAGTTAAGTTCTCCCAAGTGAGAATTCTTCGATGCAAGAGAAGGCAAAGGAAGTGGGAGATTTTGGGCCATTGTTGGGAAGTCAAGAGATGAGTCCATATCAGAGAGACCTAGTTGATAGACGTGGCTGAAATTATGTTGTAGGCTTCTTTCACCGATAAGTTCCCTGAAGGCCGATGACCCCAATGAATGATGTCCAAACCCTGTCTATGCTTGATCTGTCTAGTACATAGTTTCGACCAAATTTTGTCAGAGAGATTTTTGTCTGGAACAGAGTACCAGAGAGCAGGCTCTTTCCACCTGCGGAATCTGTTTAACAAAGAGGTACAAAAATCATTAACCGTTAGGTGGTTGTTGCTTCTGATATAATTCTAGAACTCAGGATCAAGGGCAATATTTTTAAGACTGGGAAGTTGTTGCCAAGAGTCTTCCCAAAAAAGAGCCTTATTCCCGTCATTAATTTCCCAGAAATTGTGCTTTTGAATTATGGCCCTTTGCAAGTTGGCAGTTTTCCAAATTTGTGATCCAGGTATTTCATCATCAAATCTGACTAGCGAGTGCGCGAGATAATCCAGAGCATATTTGTTATTCCAGAGCATAGTCCAGGGAGTGTTATTCCTTGAGATCCAATTCCACCAGATTTTGGCTGAAAGAGCTTGGTTGTTTATTCCAGGATCCCTAATGTCAAGACCTCCTTCAGACTTCTTTTTACATAGTGTGTCCCAACTTACCAGAACCCATCTACTGTTGTTACTAGTGCAGCCCCACAAGAAATCCCTTTGAAGAGTTTTAATTGCTTTTAAAACCCATTTCGGAGCTTCCAAGACCGAGAAAAGATAAAGAGGGATAGACTGCAGAGTAGATTTTAGCAGGATAGCCCAACTAGGGAGATTAAGGGCTCTGAAGGTCCAGGAGGAAAGGCGAAGTTCAATTTTGTTCAGAAGTTCTTTCCAGGATGAGTGTTTTAGAGCAACATCAAACAACGGTGCTCCCAGATATTTGGTGGGTAAGGAGGAAAACGAGAAGCGGAGAATACGAGAAATGTTTTTTTGGGCTGCCATACTCGTGTTAAAAAAGAAGATTTGAGATTTATCTAGATTAAGGGAGTTTCCTGAAGCAGCTTCAAAGGTGTGCAAGATAGAGTGAATTTTCCTGGCTTCATGCACAGAGGAGTGAACAAATAGAAGATTGTCATCCACGAATTGCTATTAAGCTATAGGCAGGCCATTGTGAAGGGAGAGGCCTCAGAGTGAGTGATCAGAAAGAGCAGATTGGATCATACGTCCAAGGCCCTCAGCCATTAGAATAAAAAGAAAGGGGGAAAGGGGATCTCTTTGGCGAATGCCACGCGAAGGAGAAAAAGTGGAAGAAGGTGAGCCATTGACCAAGATGGAAAAGAACGCTGAAGAGATAAGAGAAAGGATCCAACGAACCCATTCCTGACAAAATCCAAAAGCCAACAAAATTTTCTCAATGAAAGCCCAGCTAAGTTTATCAAAAGCTTTAGATAGGTCCAGTTTGAGAATCATGCCCAGGATTTTATAGGTTTTCAGAGAGTGGACCACCTCATGGGAGAGAATTATACCATTTAGAATTTGTCTTCCTTCCACATAGCCTGATTGTTCCGACAAGATGAGGAGAGGTAAGAGTGGTTTCAACCTGTTTGCCACTACTTTAGAGATAATTTTATAGATTACATTGCAAAGGGAGATAGGGTGGAACTTACCAGGGTGAGAAGCTCCTATTTCCTTAGGAATGAGAGCCAGATGGGTAGCATTAAGAGCTAGAAGAATCCATTTTTTTTCCTTGATTCCTCTACAATTTCCAAAACTTCATCCTTGAGCAGATTCCAACAGTGGTGAAAGAAGTCAATAGTGAAACCATCCGGACTTGGAGAAGTTCCATCAGCCATTTTCTCCACTGCTACCTCAACTTCTTTCATGGAAATGGGTTGCATAAGAGAGTGGTTATGCTCGTTATTCATGAGAGAGGGAATGCTTTGGGTGACCTTGCAGATGGCCTCTAGCCGATTAGGGTTTGGTTCAGAGAGGAGTTGATTGAAATGTTGCTTTAGTTTGTCGGATATGTCTTGGTGCTATTCCAGTGTTTCTCTAGAATCAGTGCGCAACTTTCTAACCTTGTTCTGCATTCTATGTTGAATTGTAGATTTATGAAAAAAATTTGTGTTACGCTCACCATCTTTTAGCCATTTAACCCTGGATTTTTTATTCCAGAAAATAGCTTCTTGATCACATCTTTTGTTGAGTTGGTGGAGAAGATCTCTTTCTTGAAGCTTAGTTTACGGGGTAAAACCATGCTCCATTGCCTGGCGCTGGAGAGATTCAAGGCTTTCTTGAATTACCACTTTTTCTTTGAAAATGTCGCCAAAGGTATTTTTATTCCAGTTCCTGAGATGCCCCCGTAGCCTTTTCAGTTTTTGGTGCATAATAGCCATTTTTGAACGTCCAGATACAGACATCTCATTCCACCAAGAGGTGAATGAATCCATAAAATTGGGATGGGTGAGCCAAAATTCTTCAAATCAAAAGGGTTTATGAAGGGATTGACCCTGACTATGCCAAGAGAAGGCAATGGGCCAATGATCCGAGCCAGCCATGGGAAGAACAATTGCATCCAGAAGCCCTCCCATGGTGAGGATGGACTCTGAGACTAGGAAGCAGTCCAGACATTTGGCAATTTGGTGGGCTCCACCTCTTCTGTTGTTCCACGTGAAGAAACTAGAGGAGGTCTGAACATCAACCATTTCACATGAGTTGATCATAGATTTAAAGGCTTCATCTTCCCCAGAGAAAGATTTAAGGCCTCCTTTCTTCTCTTCCAGGTTGGAAATCATGTTAAAATCTCCACCAATGATGATCGGAGATTCAATATGCAGGCTCCTGAACCAATCTATATGATTTAGGAGGGTTTTTTTTTAGTCAGCCATCTGAGGGCCATAAACATTCATTAAGAAGCCCCTGATACTGGAACCAAGAATGTGGAAAGAGGCAAAAAGCGAATGCCTAGAGGTAAGGGCATTGTCAAGAGTGATAAGAAGAGGGTTCTAGCTGATTGAGAGGCCACCTGAGGCACCCTGCACATCAATAGCAATAGTGATACAGTTCTTCCAAATCCAGGCCAAAATAGAGGTAGCAGAGTCACTAAGACATTTGGTTTCTTGTAGAAAGAGGACAGAAGGAGGATCTTTCTGAATTTTCATTTTCAGAATTCTTTGTTTAGAGCGACCGTTGAGACCTCTAATATTCCAGGAGAGGAGCTTCATTGATTAACAGTAGGGGGGGTAGTGAAGAATTCAGTTAACTGGGCATATTGGCCCGAGTCAACCAACGTGGTGCCTAAACGATTGATTTGTTGAAGAGCCGATTTACTTCCTTTTTTTAAATATTTATGCGCTTTCTGTTTCTATTTTTGGCCAGAGGTAGCAACTCCAAGCTACACTTTAGCCTTGACTAGAGATTTGTGCAACAGCTGAATATGCTTGGGAGGAATAGACTTAAAATATTTTCTGGTGCAAGCATCCTCGAGACCAATAAGATCCATCCCTTCAGGGATTGCATCTTTCATGTCCTCTTCCTCTGGGTTATCCATATTTTGATCTGGCATAGGCATATCTTATTGAGCCTTATCATGATGTTCAATAGGGATTTCTAAGTACTTACCTGGAGATTGCTCCGAGGGATGAGAGGGAGAATTATCCATTGATTTTGATGTCTGCAGCTAGATCGGGTCTTCTTGATTCAAATTATTTTTGTCAATGATCTTTTCCAGATCCTTAGAAATTTCTTCGAGAACTTGAAAGCTGTTGATGGTGGAGGAAGGATGCTCCGAAAGCTTTTCTTGCGTCGGCCTTTTGTGATTTCACTTTCTCCTGGCTAAGTGCTGGAACCCTTGCTCATCAGAGATATGGGGGTTAGGTTTCTCAGGAGCTTTATTCAATGGATAGTCTCGAAATAGATCATCCATGTTCGTGGCATTTTCGGCATCTAAACGGGATATTTTCATAGTCAAGTGGCTGGATCCAGTCACTGTCTTCGTGGGAGAGACAAATCACATCAGGAAGAGCTTGAGCAATGTGCATGAAGACACAAATTCTGGCATAAGAGGTAAATTTATTCATTCTTGTTTGATCTGTCGTTTGAACAAAGGAACCTAGAGTATTTCCAATCTCTTGAAGGGTAGCTTCATCCCAATATTCTTGTGGGAGCGAAAACATGCGTATCTAGACAGGGGCCCAGGAGAACTCCTCCTTTTCTGGGAAAAAGCGTTCAACCGAGTTCCTAAGATATAAACCTGCATAATTGAAGAAGTAAGGCCCTCCTTCTTCCACACGAGCTTTATCTTTCAGGTGATGAAAGATGATGGTGAAAAATCCTTTAGATCCTAACTAAAGATCAAAGTGTGCCTTAGGCTTCCATTTAGCTGCAATCCAACCCCGAAGGGCCTTTTCAGTCGGCTAGAATCCCATAAATTTGCCGATTAGAGCGTGATCTTTCATTTTTTGCACTCTGGCGTTAATCCTAGTCGCCGGTAATGTTAAACAGGGGCGCTCAGCCGAGCATGGGATACAATATTTATGTAATTTGGCAGGGTGTTTATCTTTGTCCAACTCAGGGGCGACGACTATCTTATCAGCAAGCGTTTTGTCGTCCATCCTTATGGGAATGTCCTCTGAGCCGATTCTCAATGAGTTGCTAGGACCCATGAGAATCTCTGAACTCTTTTTTGTTGGGAGAGAGAGGGAGGGGCCTGGCTCACTCGCTCCCCCCCCCGACGCAGACGCCATGATGTCAAGCAGAGCTGGGCGATTGGCTGGAAGTCAAAGATCTTTACAGAGGGTGCAGGGAAGGACGGTCAGAGGGCAGAGTAGGGTTTGGATTAGCGACAAACCCTAGTAGAGCAATTCAACCGTAACCTTCATTGATCATCTGAAGATAATAGAATTATTATACTATTATTTTTATTATTAATAGTAATTATTATTAATATTGATAAATCAATATTTTAATTGACTATAATATAATAATTAATTAATTATTTAAATATTATTAGTAAATAAATACTATTAATTATAATCAAATCCAAATATAAATACAATATTAATTAATTAATTAATGTGTCAAAATAATATTATATATCATAACTCTTAGGGTTATATCATAATGCATAGGAGACATAGTCATTAGATTACTTTATAGATTGTGATAAGTTGAATGATGAGCATTTGATTGTTTTAATTCATGGTTAATATTTGATTTGAGGAAGACTGTGGTTGTATTTAATTAATTTAATGTTTTATATTAATTAAATAACATGGTAATAAATAAATTATATTATTTTTTATTTATATTATAATTAAATAAACAATATTATTTCTATTAAGATTTTGCATATATGTTTATGGGCTCACTCCTTATTAACAACAACCACATTAAATTAATTAATGGATCTCTAAATTTAGATTTATTCAAACACATTAATTAATTTAGATTTATTTATTATTTTAGGTTTTGCATTTGGCCTAATGATGGGGTGCAGTTGTGAAATTGAGAAGATGATTTCGTCCTCACATGTGTGCGAAGATGGTGTCGTCCTCCCTCGTGATGTTTATGATGATGGTGAGGATCTCCAAAAACTACTTTTCTTCACCATATTGTCTAATTTGTTTATTTCTATCTAAGTGAAGTTATCTTACTCAGTTGTTTTTGTTTCGTTTGCAGGATTTTCATCGTTGCTGCTTATTTTTAGAACTGATCCATTGGTTAAGCTTGCTTATCTTTATATTCCATATTCTAATAATTACTTTGTGCAACCTGCTTTTTAGGGAAAGGAATATTGATACTATGTGTTATATGTGTCGTGTTTATCATAGTAGTGGTTTCACTTTGTTGGGTAATTGAAGCCAACATTCGAGCGTTTATGAACCCCCTTCACCGTGGAAGACCCTCACTCAAGAATTTCTTACTGTTTTATAATAAATCACAAGTGCCAAAGAGATATTCGTATAGTCAAATTAGATCGTACACAAAAAATTTCACAGAGAAAGTTGGCAAAGGAGGTTTTGGAACAGTTTATAAAGGGTTCAAGCTTCCTAGTGGATGTCTCATAGCTGTCAAGATGTTGGATAAATCCAAACATAGTGAACATCAATTCACTGCAAAAGTGGCTACAGTGGGGATGACCTATCACGTTAACCTAGTGCGACTCTTCGGTTATTGCTCCGAGGGATCCAAAAGAGCTTTGGTATATGAATACATGGTGAATGGTTCCCTGTACAAGTATATCCATGGAGACCATCAGGACGAGTTGGATTGGAAACAATTACATTCAATTGCAGTTGGTACAGCTCGCATGAAGACTGTATAAAATGCATCTTACATTGTGATATCAATCCCCATAATGTTCTTGTTGATGTGGATTTTTTCCCAAAATTGGAGATTTTGGTTTAGCCCAAATATCTGATAAAAATGACATTCACATCTCTGCAGCTCATGGGGGAACAATAGGGTATGCTACTCCAGAGATGTGGTCAAGAATGTATGGACCTGTCACTGATACATCAGATGTTTATAGTTATGGTACATGCTTCTTATGGAAATGGTGGGTGGAAGGAGGAACTTTGAAAATAAACATAGTAGATCGAGCAAATCTTACTATCGAGAGTGGGATTTTAAGCAAGTTGAGAAAGGTGAGTTTAGCAATCTCAGAAAAGGAAACATGTCAGAAGAAGACCAAGGCATAGCGAAAATACTGAGTTTAGTTGGATTGTGGTGCATCCAGTTTAAAGCATCTCGCCGTCCGTCCATGAGCAAAGTGATCCAGATGCTAGAAGGAAGCATTGACATTACTACTCCACCATTTCTATTCCCTGTTGACACGCCTCAACAACTATCTCTCTTTGATCAATATTCTTCAACTTATGCTTCGGAAATTCAAATGGTAAATCCCACTACAACCATGCAGACTGCCAAATCTTCGAGGTAAGATGATATACGGCACAACATAGTAAAAAATGGTGAAAATGATCAGAAAACTGTCTTGAACCANGTAAATCTCACTACAACCATGCAGACTGCCAAATCTTCGAGGTAAGATGATATACGGCACAACATAGTAAAAAATGGTGAAAATGATCAGAAAACTGTCTTGAACCATGAAGTGATCATCTGTGAAGTGTCATGGTTACACCTTGTCTGTAATTGTTTTTCATAGTTCTCGTCAATCATCTGCATGGTGTAAAGTCAACGTCTTAGAAAATGATATCTTATGTCTTGTGCCTTTATTATTGAATCAAAAAATTGTTTCTCTTTGATATTTATCATGATAGGAATGCTAATTTAGGTCTTTAGTCAGTATGTGAGTATCCTTCTATCTATGGATATGCTTGTGTCATGATAATAAGGATGCTAATTTTGGTCTTTATTCATTATATGGGTATTCTTCNATGCTAATTTTGGTCTTTAGTCAGTATGTGAGTATCCTTCTATCTATGGATATGCTTGTGTCATGATAATAAGGATGCTAATTTTGGTCTTTATTCATTATATGGGTATTCTTCTATTTATGGATGCTTGTATCATGGGAATACAATCATCTTAGAATATCACCATCCTATCCTGATCGTGTTTTAATTTTGGTCTTTATATCCTTCCATCTATGGTTGTGTCATGGTAATACAATCATCTCAAATGCATACCATCCCGTTTTGATTGTGTTTTTGAGCAGTTGTCAATATGAAGCTCACCGAGTTCATTTGTAATGGTCACACTGAACATTGAGAGCATGCTTTGGACATTCGGGAATGAAAGAGTGTAGACTTTGATGTCACAATACAGAAACTTAAAGACTTTTCGTTGATNTGTAATGGTCACACTGAACATTGAGAGCATGCTTTGGACATTCGGGAATGAAAGAGTGTAGACTTTGATGTCACAATACAGAAACTTAAAGACTTTTCGTTGAT
>LPNX010145102.1:32450-48528 GCA_001517045.1 Pseudotsuga menziesii
AGAGACTGGCTGGAAAGCACTAAAGCAAGGCATAAATACGATCGGGGGTTTACAATTGGTGTTATTAATGCCGATGGTGATTAACCCGGATCCGCTGCTTTCTCCCCCACCTATGCTGGATTAAATCTAACTTAATTAATTTTAGTATATCTCTGGAACTAGAAGCTAAAGGTAAATAGCTTATTCGACGAGCCCTTCAACGACTGTTTCAAATGGATTTGGATCTTCCACCTATTTATTTGGCTTTGTCTCTAACCATGCATGGTGCTTCTGTGGTTGGTGGGACTGCAGCACATTGAATATGGACACTAACACAGATCCATCTAAACCCTTCTTTCAGATGCGTGTCTGAATTTTACACAAATGAACCAGGACGCATTTGCAACCATGGGGTGGATATCAGACCCAAGTTTAGAATCTAGATGGGCTTATGGGCTTGTGTTAGTGGCGGTGAAAAGTTGCGATGCTGGATAACTGATAAATTGATCTGGATTTATGTGTAAACGAAATGAAAGAACATATACAGAGTCATTATAACAGACATTTTGCAAAGATTATAGAGATATAGTATACAAATACTCTATTAAATTGTGGAAATATAACAGACTGTAATACAATTGCCAGAATGGTGGTAGCTATCTCTGAGAAGAGATGTGGATGCTACACTCATCCGTGCTAAGCTGAATACAAAATGAGGCCAAAGGGGGCTATTTACAATAATAATGAGGGTGAAAACCCCAAAAGTCCAAAATGTAACCCTAGAAGATGAACAGTCATAAAGTTTGTGGCCCCAAGGTGGTAAGTTGAACAGTCAACTTCTCGAGGTCATAACTTTTGCATACGATCTCCGATTTGGACGTTTGATAGCTTGTTGGAAAGGTCTATCTAAACTTTACAACTTTTGGTTGGTCAAATGGATGCCGATGGCAACCATTTAGTCTCGAATCACCAAAAAACGTTGTTTAGGGCCTCAAAATGGCCCCGAAAGTTTGGGACCCGAAAAACTGTAGAAAAATAACTAGAAAACTGCCACAATGGACAATTGTTTTGAACCAGTGGAATAGGTGGGTGGCCACCGATCTCCATCTGGATCAATCATCCCTCCTTAGGAAGCAATGGTCTCCATTGCGTCGAATCCCGTATCATCTCTCGAATTGTGTGTTGAGTTGATCTCCTGGTGCGACATTTGCTGAAGTGAAGAGGCTTCCTTTCTTTGACATCCCAAGAGGGATGTAATTGTTGTATGGATGATTTGTTTCTTGATGAGCACCTTGAATGCATGGACTTGCATCATACAGGTACTCGGATAGATGAGGAAACAATGACTATGTCTTCTTCTTGTGTCTGATGAGCAAAGACACCCTATGCAGAGGGTGTGGAGGTCTCTGTGATCTTATGTTCTCCTTGAGACACAATTGTGAAGAGGAATAATTTTCTGATGTGGGAGCTTATCTTCCTACCTTGCGACACTTTGTTAGGTGCAACGGTCTCTAGTATTCGATAGAGTTTTCCTCCCAAAGTAACAATGACACTGTGAGGTCGTGACTCATATACATCATGACGCTTCCACATATATGGTTGTCCTAAAAGAACATCACAAACTTCAAGTGGGGCAACATCACACAGTACCTCGTCTTTGAAAGACGTGATGCCATATGGTAGGAGGCATTGTTGAGTAATGCGTATACCTTGTCCTTGGCTTAGTCAACCAATGATGTAAGGTTGCGGGTGTGGTGTTGTCGGAAGCTCCAATTTCTTGACGAGTTCTGCTGATATCAGGTTCTTTTGGCTGCTGTTCTCAACAAAAAAATGTAGAGGCATCCCCTTCACCCACATCTGTGAGTGGAATAGGCGCTCCTCTACCTCTAACTCTTCAAGATCCTCTAATTGAATCTGTGCGGTAGCAACAATGGTAGTGGGGTCTACATCAATGATCTGCCTCCAATTGTATGCGGTTGTGGCATTGGATTCGGAATCAGAATCAAGATCTGATTCTAAAGATTTGATTTCGGCCACTAATGACTGCTTTGAGTGACATTCATTAGTGTTGTGCCAAGGGATTTTATGAAATTCGCACCACTTACCAGTGTCCTTCTTTGTCTTTCCATCTCCCTTCTTTGCTTGTGGCAGGGACTGGTTGTCCTTTCCTTGTCCTGTGTTTTGCGGGCCAGGGTTTCACTTTCCTTGCTTTTGTGGTGGGTGTGCAGGTCCAGAGTCTCGCTTGTTCTTTTATCAAAATTTCTCCTCGATTTTGACAGCATACCGACAGGCGGATCCAAGTGAAGAGATGTCGAGGAAGTCCTTCTTAGTTCAGATGTATCGATGTAGACCACTGCGATATTTCAGAATAAGGTGTCACTCAGATTCCTTGATACTCAGCTTTGTACGCAAGGTATGAAATTTGTTGGTGTCCTCCGATACCGTCTGGTCCCTTTCTTAACGCAGAATGGTCCATTTTGTGTACTAGTCATCATAGTTTCCCACAGGGTAATACTGTTCCCTGACGACATCTATGAAAGAGGCCCAAGTGGGATTTGTTTCAAACATTCTAGACTTGTCTGATGAGTTTTACTCACAATAAGTACCCCACCAATTTTGGACATGGGGGACTTCCTTAAGGAGCGCAAAGGTGATCTTTTCTCTATTGAAAAAATTGTGGACAGAGAAATACCCTTCTAGAACATTCAACCAATTATCCAAGGCATCTGCATCGATATTGCCTTCAAATAAAGGGATATCAAAGTTAACTTGTACCTTAAAGGTTGTTGCATCCCTAAATCGACTGCTCGTTGAAGATGCACTTACCGTTGTCGACATTCGCAGAAGGATTTGGCCGAAACTATCCATCATCTCGTTCCTTTGTCGCTTGAGGGCTTCCTCGAGCAACGACTTGATAGGAGAGTCTTGCTCCGTCGTCTCTCTTTTCTTCCGCCATGGGAGGTCGTTTGGGATGATGAGAATGATCAAGTGAAACTAGTTCGAGACCAAACTCTCTATACTCGGACCTCGTCGGGGACATGCGTCGAGAAACAATCAAAGAGCAAATTGCTCTGATACCACTGATTCAGATTTATGTGTGAACGAAATGAAAGAACATATACAGAGTCATTATAACAGACATTTTGCAAAGATAACAGAGATACAGTAAACAAATACTCTATTAAATTACGGAAATAGAACAGACTGTAATACAATTGCCAGAATGGTGGTAGCTATCTCTAAGAAGAGATGTGGCTGCTATGCTCATCCATGCTAAGCTGAATACAAAATGAGGCCAAAGGGGCCTATTTATAATAATAATGAGGTTGAGAACCCCAAAATTCCAAAACGTAACCCTAGAAGATGAACCGTCATAAAGTTTGCGGCCCCAAGGTGGTAAGTTGAATAGTCAACTTCCCAGGCTCATAACTTTTGCATACGATCTCTGATTTGGGTGTTCGATAGCTTGTTGGAAAGGTCTATATAAGCTTTACAACTTTTGGTTGGCCAAATGCATGCTAACAATAACTATTTATCCCTGAATCGCCAAAAAACGTCGTTTAGGGTCTCAAAACGGCCCCGAAAGTTTGGGACCCGAAAAACTGTAGAAAAATAACTAGGAAACTGCCATAATGGACAATTGATTTGAGCCAGTGGAATAGGTGGGTGGCCACCGATCTCCATCTGGATCATAAATTGCATTGAATATAGAAACTAGCATAGACCAAACCTTGGTTTAATATGCATTTCTCAAGTTCACACAGATGGCCCAGGTAGCATTTGCATCCTCAAGCTGCATATCTACAGATGTTTAGATGAGTTTGTGTTATTTGTAGAGAAAAGCTGAGATAATGGAGGACAAATAAATTGCATTGAATATGGAACTAGCACAGACCTATCTAAACTTTGGTTCAAGTTCACACAAATGGCCCGCGTTGCATTTGTAACACCAATTGCGCATCAGGTTTATGGTTTGTATTAGTAGTGGTGGAAACTCGAGCGCGTTTGCAACCTTGTAGAGAGAAACGAGCATGTCCTGAATAGCATGCATATAATAATAATAGTTTATGATAGCTTCACCTTGGGTGAGTGGCCTTAAGAAACGAGACCTTTAGAGGCATGGTTCCATAGTCCATTGGAACCACCATTGATCAGCAAAGGACAAGATGAGCTTCCCCTCCCAATAGTGACATCGAGTATGCCTGTGGTAATACTCTCTACAGGGAACATACTCAACAAACTCATCTCTCTTAAGAGTAGTAGAAACCAGGGCTTGAACCACCATCCAACACTGTTGATAACATTTCCAAGAGGGTTTGGGGCAGCTGCTTCATGAATACGCCAGAATGAAACCCTCATCATTTATGCCATTAAGTGAAACTTGTAATCAATCCAAGAAAATTCAATAATATATACAGAAAAAGCCAAGATAACAAAGACAATATATTATGTTTCACAGTTAAAATAAGTTGGAATAGGTATCAATATACATCGTGTGCCATGGTGGATCGCTTCTTAATCAATATGAGCAACGATGAAAGATTTTCCAAAATAGTCACGAATTTTGCTGAGACGGGTTTTATGATTGAATGTAGGATGATTATGCATGGAATGGTGAGCCTCAACAGAGTTCACCTACGCCTTTGTTTCTCAGTTCCACAACTACAATAGAAAGGACTCCATTGTGACCCCCAACCCTTGCATCGATCTCAATTTCATCCTGATATAACCAAATTCAACTTCTAATTAAATTTAAGAGGAAAACAATTATGGGTAAGCCAAGAAGAAATCTGATGTGGGTCCTAAGGCTAAGGAACTGAAATTGCCCATCAATGAACAACTCTGAGAAATTGCTTCAATAGTGTGTTTAAACATTTTAAGTTGACTCTATAATAGAATATAACCTTTCATGGTTAACTAAACAACAATATTACTACATCCCAAAAAAGATTGTAAGTTTGCTCCTGTGCAAAGGGAATAGAGGCTACATAGGACTTGTTAAGAGGAAAATTAACACCTTTAACCAAAGTTGTAAGCAGGGTTGCATGGGACTGTGGTAGATTGTTTGTATTTCAGAGGGACTGGGTAGTTTGTTTCGTATTGTTCAACCAGAGTATCATGGAGTTAAAAAATGTCACCTCCATATGAACTATTCCTACCTTTCCAGATCATCATGTACATTTTCTGATAAAAAAAGGCATTAATTAGGCTACATGGACCAACTAAGAAATACTCAACACCTTCTTTCCAAATCATCATGTAATTCTACTCTACTTGTCACCCAATTATAACTACTCCCACCCTTTTTTTAAATCAACATTAATTGGGCTACCTCCTGTGTCTTACAAAGAATTACTCCCCTATAATTCAACTAGAGTATCAACTAGAATTCCATACTTTTATTTTTGTCTTTTTTGGATTGACTGAAGATCAATTCAATGTGGATGCATGAAGTAGTGATAGAAGAACACTAGCTCTGACTAATGATGATGGTGTGGTTTGAGTGTTTGGTAGGATAATGTAGATATGCATATTTGATTTTATATGTAAGGTTATAGAAGAGTATAAGAGCAGGATGGAGTTCTCTTAGAAAATTTTATTAGTCAAACCACGAGTACAAAGCATTGTTATTTTTAGCACCTTAATCATGTTCTCCTTAAAAATTTGAAGTATCCTACTATCCATCACCTCAAATGTGCTTTCTCTAGTACCAATATTACACGAAATATAGCCAACAATTCCCTCATCCCCCCAAATTCTAGCTCTATAGGTTGTCTTCCCATCACAAGATCCATCGGCACCACCTCGAAGCTATATACATCACACTTTTTACTCACCTTACATGTGCAGACATACTCTGCAACCCACAACCACATATTATGGATCACTTCCATTCTTCTAAATTGTTAGCATAACATTTGTTTTGGGCTACTAAAAAAACATAATTCTGCTTAATACCTTTTTACAATGTATGAATGATTGATTTGCTTGGATCAATGTAGGCATGGGTGCCAACAATAATAGTTTTAGAGTCTCCCTTTCCACCTGATTCAAGGATTTTTCCAATGTGAAAACCAACTGAGTGTGGCCTGTAATCTTCATCCAATAATATATTGTTGATTGTGGCCTGCAATCTTCATCCAATAATATATTCATAGATTTGATATCTCTATGTACAATTGTCACGTACACATGCCCCGATTATCATTCAGAATTAAAAAATTCTTAATGAACCTTTGTTCTTCTTTGAATCACCGGGCATGGCTGTGAAAAACACTCTTGGGCATTCATTTTTTCATATCACGCCATCATGTTCCCTCTCGTTCACTAGAGAAAGAGAGCGCGACCAAAAAAATCGACCGTCACAACCTGTTCCGCATCTAAGAACAGATCAACGGCTAAGAATCAACCCCTGAAATCAACGACTGAGAATCAACCCACAAAATCAACGGTGCAAAAAGCTTGAGTTTGCGGAATCAGGAAAAAAGGAAACTACGATCTCGCATCCCGCATGCGGAATAGACTGTTGTGGAAAGGAAAGTTGCAGAGATAGAGATATGCAAAGCCGCATCCCACATCCTGCATGTTGCGGAATGAAGAATTGCGGAAAGAGATCTGCGGAAAACAGGCTTGGCAAAAAGACGTTTCCCACATATCGCATCCCGCCTGTGGAATAGACCATTGAGGAAGGAGATTTCTGTCCAGAAATTCAAAATTTTAATCATTAGAGGAAATTTCAACTCAAAATGGGCCTCCTAAGAAAAATAATAAAATAATATTTATTAATTTTGGAGCAAGAAAAGAAAAAACTACTTTTTTGTTCGTATTTTCAACTTATCTCCCTGTGATTTTACTCCAATTTCAATCGGAAGAGCTCGCTGGATGCGAAATTAAATTTTGCATCCAGCAAGTACCCACTCGACATACTTTTGATAGACCCCACTACCCCAAAACCAAGAAATACCTGAAAAAGCGTGATGATGACATCATCATCATCACGCTTTTTTCAGGTATTTCTTGTTTTTGCAGTAGCGGGGTCCGTCAAAAGTATTTCAAGTGGGTACTCATTGGGTGCAGAATTTAATTTTACATCATCATCATCACGTTTTTTTCAGGTATTTCTTGTTTTTGCAGTAGCGGGGTCCGTCAAAAGTATTTCAAGTGGGTACTCATTGGGTGCAGAATTTAATTTTACATCCAACGAGCTCTCTCGATCAAAATTTGATTCAAAACACAGGGAGATATGTCGAAAATACGAACGAAAAAAGTAGTTTTTTTATGACACCTATCCCCAAATTTATATTAAAAAAATGTTTAAGACCTATTCAGTATTTCAAATTTAAAGAAATTTCATTGGCTAACACATGATGACATGGAATTTGAATTATGGTTAAAAGACCCATTTTGAGTTGAAATTTCCTCTAATGCGAAGTCTTGGACACATTTGGCCATTCAGGCCATCACCAATCCGACAATCTAAGCCCTGCAGCTTAATCTAAAAATGCATTGAAGGAAACATACACAGATGCATACAATCGCAATTACACAGTGGAAGCAATTCATCAATTCCACCGATTAAGCATGTTCATCATATTTCATTGAGCAAATACAAATGCAGAGAAATACAAATGCAAAGATTAACATAGACAAGAACATTTATCTTTGAAAAGAGCTTGTCTACAACCAGCTATGTCGCTGCAATGTTCCACCCAACCATAGGCCAGTGCATTCATCAATCTCTCAGTAGCACTGCCACCTCCGAGATGGGCATGATTTCCATAATGAATAAGGAACACTAGCCGACTCACACATAGCCAAGGATAAACAAGAACTCAGCCAAGCCAACATAGTTGGGTTTATCAGGATGCAAACAAACAATTCAATATATTGTTGGGTTTATTAGGCTAATTTGCCAAACCAACTAACAGTTGGGTTTATTAGACTGCACATAGTCAAGCCAACACTTACATTCAGGACCAACCAAGGATTACTCACAAGGCCAAACACAAAAAGACATAGCCAAGCCAACACATGGGTTTATAAGGCTACAAGACAAGCCATCCTGCAAGTTGGGTTTATCAGGATTCTAAGGCAAACAAGTCAATATATTCTTAGGTTTATCAGGCTAATCAGCCAAGCCAACTAACAACTGGGTTTATCAGACTACACACAGTCAAGCCAACACTTACATTCAGGACCAGTCAAGGATTACTCACAAGGCCAAACACAACAAGACGTAGCCAAGACAACAGATGGGTTTATCAGGCTATCATCCAAGCTATCCTATAAGTTGGTTTTATTAGGATTCTAAGGAAATGGGCAGGAAGAACTGCTAAGTGGGTGAGCTCATCCACAGAGCTAAGGATACCTTCACAAGACCTATCTGTCCTGGCATCCACGTTTCCTACACACCCAACACAAGGAAGTGCCCCCTTCTCTACTCCATAGTCCCTAAGGCTACACCTTCCCTTCCAGTGCTCTTCAGGATATGTATGGTAGATTCACCAGCCACTCTTATCTTATTGTAAGGTGCCACACTAGGTTTATCAAGCACATTCTACGTCTCTCCCACTCCTAATTCTTGTATATAGTTTAGACCAAAACTAGGGGGCACAACACAAAAACCATAGGGAGACACAACAACACATGTTTCACTCTAATACACAAGTGACAGGGTCTCATAACACTCTGCATTTCAGGATAACACTACAACACAGCAACCGGGGTCTCGGCAAAGGAAAAATACGTGCAGAACGCATAGCAACACCTGCTAGCTCTTGTTGCGTCTGTCTAATCGGGAATAATGAAAAACACATGGGTGAATGATCATGAATGAATAAACTCCCCATGAATGAAGGATGTATCCTCCAAACGTCCTGTAGCTCCCCCCCCCCCAAAAAAAAACGTGAGAAAAGATGAAACATGAATGCATGAGGGAATTGGTGTACATTTTTGGGTGTTTTCTTGCCCATGGGGTCGAAACATGTTCTTCCAGAATGGGTGCTTTGCACAATTCAAATTTTTCCCATACTCTTCCCCTTCCATGCAATAACTACCTCAACCAAATTCTGGCAGAAATAAATGGTTGGGGAAAAAAACAAGTAATGGGTAGTTGACAGTTTTGATGGGTTTTCCCCAATGGCTCAAGGTTAAACATTCCCTCCCCCTTATCCTTGGAAAATCATGCCCCCATCTCATTATTTGTTGCATTGACATAGTTGGTTGTGGGTTTTTGATTAAATTGCATATTTACATGATGTTTACAAACATGCTTGACTTATCACATGAACCATAGGCATCAACCATGATCACCTATACAACAAACATTAATCAATGGAAGGGCCTTGTACTTGAGATCCTTGCCATGATTCCATATAATATTTACATCATATACATTTAATGCAAACGAGGTCAAAACTGGGGTGTTACATTCCCCTCCCCCTTCAACAGCACTGTCCTCAGTGGTTTACAAAATTGAACAAAAATGTTGCACTGGTACCGCCCTCAGTGCTCTGTAAAGTTGAACAAAAATGGATGTGCCAATCGCATGGAATCCTCTATCTCCCATGTAGTCTCTTCAGGACAGTAGTGCTCCCATTGCACCTTTACCTGTCCTATGGCTTAGCTACGGAGCATTGTGACCTTCCTGTTGAGGATGCGCATTGGCTCAATTTGGAACTCTCCCTCGACTTTCACCTGAATCACATCCCAATATCATATGGTTAGAATCATGTACATGTCTCCTAAGCAAAGAAACATGAAAAAATTATGAGCCCTAGTGCTAGCAGGCAATGCAAGTCTATATGCAACTAGCCCTATTATTTCAAGCACTTCAAATGACCCACAGTATCTAGGTGACATCTTGGCACAACTTCCAAGCTTCAAGGAACTCTTCCTTGCCCTCACTCTGAGGTAAACATGATCCCCAACACTGAACTCTCTATTCACCCTATGCTTATCTGCATAAATTTTTTGTCTGTCCTGTCCTGCTTTCAAATTCTGCCTTATCTTTACCACTTCTTGCTCCATCTCCTTGTGCATTTTTGGACCAAGCACAACCCGGCTCACTGGATTATCCCAAGTCATTGGTGTCCTACACCTCCTTCCATACAAAGCTTCATAGGGACTTGTCCCCAAGGATTCTTGTTGTCCATTGTTATAAGCAAACTCTACCAAGTGTAAATAATCTTCCCGCTTGGTTGGTTTGTCCATAACATACATGCAAAGTATGTATTCAAGCACTTGATTTACTCTCTCTATCTGCCCATCAGTCTGAGGATGGTAGGCAGTGCTGAAGTTCAACTTTGTACCCAAATCTCTGAACAATCCATTCCAAAAATTGGAAGTGAACTTGACATTCCTGTCAAAGACTATTTCCTTAGGCAATCCATGCAATTTGAAAATATCCTTCATGAATATCTTTGCAATGTCATCAGTCTTATGCATAGACTTAACCAGTATAAAATGTGTTTCCTTTGTCAACTTGTCCACCAGAACCATGATTGAATCATGTTGTCTCCAAGTCATTGGCAATCCTATAATAAAATCCATGGAAATAACTTCCCATTTCCATTCTGGAATTGGAAAAGGCTGCAACAAGCCTACTGGGTGTTGATGCTCAACCTTCACCTGCTGACATTTCGTGCACCTTGAAATATATTCAGATATGTTCTTTTTCATTCCTATCCAAAAGTACTGCTTTCTAGCTATAGCAATTGTCTTCTGATATTCTGGGTGTCCATAATATGGAGCTTTATGGATCTCATCCATAATAACTCTCCTTAAATTTTCTACATTTGAAATATAAATTATGTTCTTATAAGTAAGAAGTCCATCTTCTTCCAATTTATATCCCTCATACTTGTTTTCAAGGCTTTGCTGCTGCAACTTGTCCTTGACCTGCACATACATTTCATCTTCAACAGTATGACTAACAATTTGCTATCTCAAATCTGATTGGCAAATACTAATGGATTCCACATGCATTTCCTGCGCCTTCCTATTGAGTGCATCAACTACCTTATTCTCCTTTCTCTCTATGTGCTTTATTTCAAAATCAAACTCACATAAAAACTCTAGCCATCTAGCTTGCCTAGGATTTAATGTTGATTGATCAAACAAGTACTTCAAACCACAATGTTTTGTCCTTAGCTCAAATTTTCTGCCCATGAAGTAATGTTTCCACATCTTGAGAGCATGTACTATGGCTACAAGTTCTATATCATGAGTGGCGTAGTTCTTCTCATGCTCCTTCAACTTTATTGACTCATAACATATCATGTGGTTGTCTTGCATAAGGACTCCTCCAAGTCCTTGATCGCATGCATCAGTACACACCACAAAATCTTTCTCTGGGTCTACAACTTTCAAAATTGGTGCACTTGTGAGAAGATTCTTCAACTGCTAGAAGCTTTCTTCACACCTCGATGTCCATTCGAACTTTATCCCCTTCCTTTGCAAAGAAGTGATGGCATGTGCAACCTTGGAGAATCCCTCTATGAACCTCATATAATATCCTGCAAGTCCCATAAAATATCTTACATCTATCACATTTCTTGGAGTAGGCCAATTCGTAATGGCTTCAATCTTGTCAGGGTCCACAAATATACCCTCCGAACCTCTTCTGAGATAATGTGACCCAAGTGCTGAATTCTATCTTTATAGAATTCATACTTGCTCAACTTTGCATACAGCTTAGGCTCCCTAAGCAATTATAAAGTCAATCTCAGATGCTATTCATGCTCTTCCTCATTCTTAGACTAAATAAGAATGTCATCAAGGAAAACAAGGACGAACTTGTCCAAATACCTGCTGAAGACACTATTAATAAGGCACGTAAATGTAGTTGGTGCATTTGTGAGACCAAATGGTACCACTACAAACTCATATTGTCCATACCTTGTTATGAAGGTTGTCTTATGAATGTCTTCATCCTTGATTCTCACCTGATGGTAACCAGAACTCAAGTCAATATTGGAAAATACCTTTTCTCCCCTCATTTGATCAAAGAGGTCATCAATCCTAGGTAAAGGGTATTTATTCTTCACCATGACCTTGTTCAGCTGTCTGTAATCAATACGTAATCTGAGTGTACCATTTTTCTTCTTCACAAACAGAACTGGTGCTCCCCAAGGAGACACACTCGGCCTGATATACTTCTTCTCCAACAACTCTTGCAACTGCATCTTCAGCTCTAGCATTTTCGCTGTGCTCATCCTGTAGGGTGTCTTGGACATTGGTGCTGCTCCTGGCACAAGTTCAATTATGGAATCAATGTCCCTCTTTGGAGGAAGCCCTGGAATCTCATCAGGAAAAAAATCCCTGAATTGCTACAACACATGAAAGTCCTCCAATCTAGGAGTTTCATTTTTTATTGCCTCCAAAACATGAGCTGCATACAACTGGCAAACTTTCCTACAAAACTTCTTCAACTGCATTGCTGAAATCTGCCTCACAGAAATCACCTTTGGAATGCCATTAACAACTCTTGGGTTCCCTTCTTCATCCATGCATTCAAAAGTCTTATTATAACAGTCGAGCTTTACCCTGTGAGCTTCTAACCAATCCATTCCAATGAGAACATCATAGGATCCGAGTGGTAGAACATTCAAATCTACACAAGTGACCAATCCATTCATCACCAATGGACATTTCTCTACCACTTCACTAACCTTTCTTTTAGTTCCAGTGGCTAGCTGAACTAAACAAGATTTGCCATGCTTTACTTTATTAAAAGAACAAATCTCCACTACTCTAGGAGTAACGTAACTATGAGTAGAACTAGGGTCAATCAAAATAGAAACAGATTGCTCAACAATCTTACCTACAACTTCAACCACAGTTGACTGGTGATCTTTTTGGTGGTTCTCCAGTGCTGCATACATCCTAGGGATAGCCCTTGCTACCTAACCCACTGTTTCTTCCTATTGAATGTTGGAAGCTGGCCTTGCACTCTCATTCTCAAGTGGACAATTCCTGCACATGTGGGGTCCTCTACATCTCCAACATTGGAGTGGTTCTCTCAGCTTTTCTCCCGCCACTCTGGCTGACTGCTTCTCAACCTGGGATGGCTACTTCTGCTGATTCCTAAAGTTGGAAGGTTTGAAACCTTTCTTCCTTTGGTTAGACTTCTCATTGTTCTTGTCCTTCCATGTCTTATGATAATCAGGTTTTTCTTTGCTTTTCTCATAGCAATACTTAGCTTTCCTTATCGCTTGTTCCATAGTTCTAGGTTCATAAAAATCAATTTTGTCTTTGTATGATTGAGGCAATCCACTCAGGAAACACTGGATTTTCACCTTTTCATATTTGATGTACCTAACATACGTCAATAGTTCAAAGAACTTATTTGCATACTCTTCCATGGTATGTTGTCCCAATATCATCTCATGGAACTCTTTTATCTTATCATCATAGTGCTTGTCAGAGAGGTACTTCTGCTTGAAATAATTATGGAACTGCTTCCACAAAATATTCCTTTAATTAATCGTTTTCACTTGTCTGAAGTGCTCCCACCATATGGATGCTCTTCCAGTCAAATTGAAGATGGCTACTCTGGCCTTCATATTTCCTGAATAGTCTTGGACATAGAAATATTTTCTCATCCCAAGAAGCCAAGATTTAGTGTCTTGACCATTCTTTATCTCACCATTGAGGGTAGGCATCCTTTCCTTCTTAAACTCATCACATGAATGGTTTTGGTAACGCCTCTTCCTCTCATTCATGTAAGAAGAAGAACAATGAACCACTAGTGGATCCTTTAGAGTTAGATGACCCACTAGGAGATCTCTTTCTTCTTCTAGCAATGCTCTTACTACCTTCTGGTCTTATTGTCCAGTCCCCATATTTCATCTGCCTCTGAATGTCTATCAAACTTTGCAGCATGGTTGCATTCAGCTAATTCTACTCCTCCTGGGCCTTAACCAATATTTCATTATCTACCCTGTAACTTTGCATCTCCACCCTTAGGATTCTCATGGTGGCTGCAAAATATGGGGGAGTATCTTGAAACCTCCTCCCATCAGGCTCTATCTCAACATTTCCAACTTGGACATTTCCCCCCATAGCATCTTTCTCATGCTCATAGGGATCCTGGGCATCACTCATGCCGTAGGTTCTCATGGTTGAGCCAACAACCCACTTTTCCAATATACACTATGACTCTGCAAAATGTGTTATCAAACACCATTTGTTTGTTGCATAGCAATTCAAAATTAAAAACCATTTACTTACTGTAACCTGGACCATCTAGGCCCAATGTTGTAACCAACAACTCTATTAACTATTCAACTTGACCCCTTTAGGCCCAGCACTGCAACCCGCATCTCTATTACACCACAATCTGGGTGTTTGTTTCTCTTTTAACTGCTCGTTCTGGCCCATCTAGGCCCAATGCTACAACCAACAGCCCTGATACCACTCTATAGTGTACTACAATGTTGGTATCAAAGGGTACTCTTATTTCTTTTAACTGTTCATTCCATCCCATCCAGACCTAATGCTGCAACGCACAACTCTGATACCACTATGTCACATACCCACGCCTCGATTATCATGCAGAATTAAAAAAAAAATAAAGAACCTTTGTTCTTTGAATCACCAAGCATGGCTGTGAAAAACACTCTTCGACATTCATTTTTGGATATCCCACCGTCACGTCCCCTCCCGTTCTCCAGAGAAAAAGAGCGTGACCAAAAAATTGACGGTCACAACTTGTTCCACATCTGGGAACAGATCAACGACTCAGAATCAACTCACAAAAACAAGGGCATGGAAAGCTCGAGTTTGCGGAATCAGGAAAAATGGAAATTGCAATCCCGCATGTGGAATAGACCATTGCGGAAAGGAAAGTTGCAGAGATAGAGATCTGCAAAGCCGCATCCCACATCCCGCAAGTTACAGAAAGGAGAGTTGCAGAAGGAAAACTGTGGAAAACCGAATTCACCAAAGGACATTTCTGCATCCCGTATCCCACAAGTTGCGGAACAGAGAATTGTGGAAAAGGATCTGCGAAAAACAGACTTCGCAAAAAGACGTTTCCCTCATCTCGCATCCTGCCTGCAGAACAAACCATTGATGAAGGAGATTTCTGTCCCGAAATTCAACCTTTTAATCAAAGTCTTGGACAGATTTGGCCATTCAGGCCATCACCAATCCGAAAATATAAGCCCTGCGACTTAATCTAAAAATGCATTGAAGGAAACATACAAAGATGCATACAATTGCAATTATATAGTGGAAGCAATTCATCAGTTCCACGTATTATGCATGTTAATCATATTTCATTGAGCAAATACAAATGTAGAGAAATACGAATCACTACAAGAAAAACTGGATTTAACGTCTCTTTCTGCATCCTTTTTTGCGTCTAGACCATCTTTCAGTGTATTTTTCTTGATCTTTTGGACAAAATGGTGCAATTTCACGGATTGGTGCTATTTTAGGCGTTTTTTGCATCCTTTTTTAAATATGGCACAAATTACAGCATAATTTGCACCGAGTTTTGCAACTGGTTATTTGCTAGGTTTTGCATCACGTTTTGCAACAGGTTTTGAGCCTAGTTTTGCACCTAATTTTGTGCCTAGTTTGTACATATACTCTTGTTGTGCCCCCTTTTATGCCCATGTTTGCCTCAACTTTTACACCTTTGTTTTCATCCACTTTTGCATCCTTTTTTGACATCCACTTTTGCATCCACTTCTACTTCTTTTTTTGCATCCCTTCATGCACCAAATTTTGCATCAAATTTTACATCCTGTTTTGAGTCTAGTTTTGCATCTCGTTTTGTTTCAGCCATTTTTGCATCCATTTTTTCCACTTTTTCACCCACTTTTTCATCCCTTTTTGCATCCCATTTTGTATCCATTTTTACGTCTTTTTTTGCATCCACTTTTGTCGCGTCCCAATTCACACCCATTTTTGCACTTACTTTTACACCCACTTTTGCTTCACCTTTTGCATCCACGTTTGCATTTTTTTTTGCATCCAATTTTGCATCAGTTATTGCATCCCTTTATGCATCCATTTTTGCATCCACTTTTGCATCGGGTTTTGCGTTGGGTGTTATGACTACTTTTGCATCTAGTTTTGTTGCATCCAC
>LPNX010145107.1:3839-15208 GCA_001517045.1 Pseudotsuga menziesii
TAAACATGACCGAAACAAACATGTATTATTGAACAAATGCTTTAAAACATAAAAGATCACATTCTTTGGCATCTTTGTATAAAATATTTCATATCACAATTCATGAAATTGAGTTTTTAGTGAAACAAACATCTCTTATTGAACACTGAATCTCAAACAACTGATATAAATGTGTCTGATATAGCTTGGCACCCTTTTTTCAATTCATCAAGTTCAGATATGTAGAGGTAGGTTGTCAAGTGTCCCCTTTCTTACTTACTAAAAAAATTATTGTTAATCAATAAAGTTTGGTCTAGCTCTTTATCATTCAAAGTGGAGAAGACTACTAGGTTATTCACAATAGTGATAATCCAGTTACAATAAATTATTAATATCTTGGAAAACCTATGAAGTACACAATTTTGAACATTTATGAGCATTAGCACAACATTGTGGCTATTTTTTCCTATGTGCTTTCTATCTTGGAAGTTGAGGCACATATTCTTTTGTGTCACTTCAATGGCGGTATTAATAATGTTAATGATCAAGTGTTTGCAATTGAGGATATTGTGAGGAATGTTGGGGTTAATGTGGTAGCAAATAAAACCTCGGACTGAAGAAGAAGAAGAGGAGGACAAGAATTCTTTTAAATAATCATACTAAGTATGGACAACATGAAGATGAAAATGGAAATCATTAATTCCCAATTTGTATCCCATATTAAAAAAAAAAAATTCTATAGGCAAAATGAATATGGAAATCAATAATTTGCAAGGAAATACATCTATAACGCCTCACCACAAAATCTATCATTAACCAATGATTAATGACTAGCCGAAATGAAAGAGATATGTTGAGATCAATGTTTTCTAAAGATATGTGGCACTCATTTTCTAGACATTATCATTATATAATGGTGTAGTTGAATGCTCCTTCACATAAGCACCCTAAGAATCTATCTCAAGGCCTCAACCTCCTCCATGTTTTTTAAGAAGGTGGGGAGTTTTTTATTAGATTGGTGCAAATCTACATCGTCTTCCACAATATGTTCATCCAAGAAAATTGACTCAAATTCTTATTCATTTAATTTATGTGTGTGGTACCATTGGTTTATGGGTGTTCCTATGGGAAATGGAGATTCATTGATCTATAAACTAGCTTGATATTCTAATGATTGGCTCCGAAAATGGATCTAAACTTACAAGGATGACAATGAGTGTATACTCTATTGTGCCATACTCTTTTGTGTTTTTAAAGATTAAATCACCATTCAAATTATTTAACTACTATTCCATAAGAAATTGAATACATTAGAAAATATACACATAATGGAACACAAACATTTACCCTAAAAACTTATACAGGAAACACACATTCATTGAAATACCATGCATGTCATCTTATTATATTATGGATATTACAATTAAACTTTCCAAGCTTACTATGAAGCTCATGGACACTATGTCCTTCTATATTTGTCTACAATATACCTAAGTCTCTCTTATTTATCAACATCTCCTCCACACTCATGCTCATATTTTGTAATAGTTAATGGCTAGTGAAAAAGTCAACCATTTTTTTGATGGGCATGTGTTATATTCTTTGCATGTGGGACATACAATTAGAACATTATAGTGATTTTTCATATTCATTGGGTGTTTCACATGGTGCTAACTTAAGGGGTATTATAGGGAGGGGGCATGTTCATACCTCCTCTTTACTCTACAAAGAGGAAAACATAAAGGGGATATCGTCCCTTGTTGTTACAAGATGAAGGTGCAACAAAAGATTTGGGCTATTTTTTTCTTTCTGAAAATATGTAATTTAATTCCAGTTAAGGTATTAGGTGGTGGAATATGATTTGGGTTAACGGATTAGGTCTTTGGATGTTGTATAATACTTATTTATTGAATTATTAATGGTCAAGAAACACAATGAGAAAGATAGAGGTGTAGGTATAAGTTTTGTTGGCTTTTCCTGTTAAGGGGTTCCATGACAAATATATGTGTATTATGTGTGTGCCATTGTGTAATATCTATTTTTGTTAAGCATTTGTATGCATGATTTCACTTCATTGGAAATATATTAATGAGAAGAACAATTCCCACCTTGGAAGAGGCAAGTATATAGCGACCCTTATTCAACACCAAGCCCCAAAAAATTGTTTAAGGCTCCCAAAATGTGTGAAATGTTGATGATCAAAATTTTCCAATCACCATCTCTAATATGTCCAAAAAAATAATATCCCCCATCTATAAGATCATTAACTTCACATGGTACGTATGTAGATCCATTTGGATAATCCCTCCCTATTTTATGAGGATTTTACTTCCCATAAGTTTGAGATTTGAAGGAGACAAGAAAACAATTCATTGATTTTCTCCTTTGTGTTATGTTTTTCCTTAGTATATAGTTGAACCTTCAATCCCACTTTCCAAATATCCTCTTGGCCCCTTGATTTCATTGCGATATTGTTTTGCAATATTCCACCCTTTGGTAATTTTTCCTTTGCATCTAGCGCCAAATCTTTAATGGAAGGTAAGACTTGGCCCTCTTCATCCTCAATGAGCATGGATGGCATGTAAAGTTTCAAGTTATTTACATTTACTAATGATCAAATAGACATATAAGGTGGAGTATTGAGTTCGCAAGAATTTTTTCCTATCTTCTCCAATATTTTGAAAGGCCCATATATTAAGGCTTCAATTTTTTTCCTTGGTCTTTATAAATCAGAGAAAATTTGAGACTAAATTGTTGTTGTTTTTTTTTTTACTTCAAAGTTCCCTATGAAAAACTAAATTTTTTCATGTGTGATGAAGTTTACTATTCACTATGCAAAATGAAACATTGTAAAATCTCTATAATTTATTGAAATATAGATTATATATTTTGTTTATTTTATTGAAATTTAGAGTATATATTTTGTTAAAATACATCATGTCAAATTGTGCTTTTTCCGAGTGCAAAAGGAAAAATTTTGGAATCTCTGTATATAAATGGTGTCCACTGGCCAAATAAGGAAGATATAAAAGAAATTACTATGTTTATAAAAACCATGGCATAAGAAAATGTGTTGCATTGTTTCTATAATCTATGATATAGATAAATGGTTAAAAATGTAATTTTTTTCATTTATGTTTAATTTTGTCCACATTTTTTTTCATGGGTGTAATTATTATCATACATAATTTCTATTAATATTAGCTACATTTATATTACCTACATCACCATATGATTCCATCAATATGACCAAAAACCAAATTAATTTGAAGAGTTATAATTATCCAAAAATAGTGTGTTGAAGTTATCATCTAGTTATGGATTTATATTTTGTTTTATATATATTTCACTCTATCATACAACATTTAACAGTTTTTTATTGCTTATTGGGCTATAGGGCAGACCCGAGTTTTATACCATTCACTTCGCACCAACAAAAGACCCACAGTGTTGGCCCTTTCGACAACAACCTGGAAACAGGTTGCAGTCTCACCCAAAACAGCTATGGGGTGCCGTAGAATCAGGTTTCTGCAAGCAGAAGAGGGATATTACTGTACCTTTAGCCTTTAATAACTTATAATCATACAACACAGAGCTTCGACATTCACATATATAACTTTGTATTTAGATAAACAAACAGTGACTTGCTTAAACCTTTACTGGGAATTCACAGCGAAGTTAGTATTTAGCAGTGATCTTACTTATCAGTTATTTACTTATCAATGCATAAAACAACTTAACAGAAACAACACAAAGAACCACAACACAAGATATAACGTGGTTCACCACTAGTGTAGGGGCTACGTCCACAGAACTGTGTTTTATTCAACTCTTTACAAAAACCACAGTTCCAATCTGTGCACTCAGCTGCAGATCCCTTCAAGTCCTCAAGCTACTCACTTAGCTACAGTTCTCTGTGCACATAGCTGCAAATTTCCTTAATCACCCAAAAACCCTCTGCGCACACAGCTGCAGAGGTCATCCACACACACAGCTGGGACTTAACCTTTCTTACCAAACTAGCCTTAGCTTTGCATCAATTCATCTTACATCAAAAGCCTAACTTGACTTCTTTACAAGAGTGCTTATTTATACAGTGCACTTATTACAAAACCATGGGCACCCTGAACCCTAAACCTTGGACTTAAACCATGGGTTTATTACAAAAAATAGGGCTTTGACTCAACCCCGACACCCCTAAGACTATTTTGAGTCATAACTCCGCTTACAAACTCCCAAAAACCCGCAGAGTTACCCAACTTAAGGACCGTTAGGGTGCATGCCCCAACAGGCCCCTAAGACTCACCAGTGTCCCGTCTCGGGACACTCTGCTGCTTTTCTGGTGGTAGAATCTTATTGGTGAAAAATAGTGCACTGCTTGCTGAAGCCATACATGCTATCATCGGCTCCTTGCTCCTTCTTTATGGTCTCCCTTTGCACTCTGTCAGGCTCTGTATCCGTCTGCATCTCTGAATATTTATGATGGTCATGGGACTCATTGGGCCTTCTAATTCTGTCAGCGACCCCATCCTGTGAACTGCCTCCCGTTCATGTCCGATCAAACATTTGACCATCTACAAATTTGGGTCCTTAACAGGAGGTACCCCTGGGATTGCATGCCAATGTAATTTTTCATAAGACAAAAAACATGCTTCCGTTCTGCTACACCAGGAGGATACATCTCGGGATCCTCCTGAGTCTTTCCTGAGAGCTTGTGCCTTTCTTCATTCCGCTTAGCGCAAACTTTTGCCTTAAATTTCTTTTTGGTTGATCGTGTCTGTATTGGCTGCTTTGGTGCTGGAAAGATCTCCTTACAGGGTGGATTGCTCATAAGGTTCTGCAGACCTCTCTCCCTAAACTCTCGTAACAATTCCTGGACTTCGCAATCATTTGACATGGTGCTAACTATAAACTCAAAGGAATGCACAATGCAGGAGTCGCAGGCCGATGTAGCTTCTTATAGAATCCCACAACAAAATCTATCATCATGGTGCATTAATGACGTTGAATCTAATGGAGTGGTGGAAATCCTGTCCACACGGTGCTAGATTTTCCCAAAATCTCATCATTACAGGTGGTTAAGGCAGTTCACGTGCCGGCGCTGCCAAGTCTAGTTTGTCCAATTAGTCACATTTTAGGCTATGCCACACCTTTGATCTTCGACATAAACACTAACTTCAGCTTCACCTTGATGAGTACCTTCGACACAATTTTGACCTATGACCCATCCTGACCCACGCGGCAACCAAACTTCAACCTTTGAACTTTGGCAGTCTTCCACACTTCGTAGCTTTGAGAACAAATTCGTTATAGTCTAGCATCCAATTTCAACTGTTCTTGGTACTTAGACTCTCCTTCTTGCTGTTACTTCTGACTAGGAGGTCCCAGCCTATCCTTGTACTTCTTTAATCTACTTCCATTTACCATAGAAGGTAAAATTTCTCCATTCAACTTAGCTAACTGGACTGTGCCACCATCAGTAAATTTCTGTACTATGTATGGTCGTTTCCAATGTGTCTTGAACTCACCTGGGAATTTCATGAGTTTGCTGTCATATAAGAGCACAACATCACCCTGCTGGAACTGCTTCTTATTGATGTGTCTATCATGCCATGATTTTTCTCGAGCTTTTTGCACTTGCTGCTAGAACCCTGCAATAAATATGTCCTCTTCAAGTTCTAGTATCTTTGTCAGCCTTTCTTTCATTATAGTTGGGTCATCCATTTCTATGAAAGCAGATATTCTGAGGCTAGAAACAATGTACTCCATGGGTATGACTGCTTCTTGTCCATAGACCAACCTAAAAGGTGTATGGCCTATCAACTTCTTGCAGGTGGTTCTATAAGCCCATAGTACTACTGGAATTCTAAGATCCTAGTCATTTCTATTAACAAAGGTTGTCTTATGTTGATCCTCTGGAGCAATTCTGATATGATGGTAACCTGAAAATCCATTAGTAAAAGAGTACACTTCTTGACCTCCGACATTGTCTAAAACTTCATCTGTAAAGGGAGTAGGGAAAGGATCATGTAGACAAGCATCATTTAGCTTCCTCAGATCAACACAGATTCTGATTTTTCCCTTAGTCTTCTTCCCTTGCACCACCATAGGACTGACCCACTCGGATTCTTCAATAGGTTCAATGATTCCTGCAGCAAGCATCTTATCTAGCTCCATCCTAACTTGTTCCTTATACTTAGGGTTCAGCCTATAAGGGCACTGTTTCAAAGGCTTTGCATCAGGTTTCAAAGGGATCTTTATCACGCCGATATCACCAAGGATACCTTTCATCTCTGAGAACTTCGTCGAAAATAGGTCCTGATATTCATGGAGAAGTTGGGTCACTTTGCTTACCATTTCTTCATCCCAATAATCTCCATTGGTACAATACTTAGGCTATTCTTCTGATCCAATGTTGTCTGTCCACATCTTCAGGGGCTGAGTCACTTCAGGTGCTTCAACCGCTGGTCCGTGTACTTCACAGTGGCCTTCTGACTCAAGAATGTCAATGTTGCACGGATCATCATCCTCGTCAATTGGGAGGTTATAACATTCTATTGCATGAGCTTCTTGTTCTTCCCAATCAGGTCGGTATTCTACTACTTCCTGATCATCAAATACCTTAGTATGGATCAACCTTATAGATGCATCTAAAGTTGGACAAACTTCATTAAGAGAAAATGTAAGCACAAAACTATCAACAAGACAATCCCAACTTACAGTATCCTGGCGAATCTCAGCCTCCACATACTAGTTCTTTGCTATCGGTTCCAGAGTTTGCACAAACCTATGTACCCACTCTTCACGAGGTACACACTTCCAGGCTTCGTAGCATTGTTCCAAATGTTCCTGAGGGCTAGTCCTACCATTAAACCTGCTTCGCACCGCCTGGGGCTGATCCGTGAATCTTAGGCAAAGGAACTTCTGACAAGCTTCCCAACTAGGAATGTACTTCTGATGGCCATTCCACCATCTGCCTGCTGTGGCTCTGAATGCTGAATCCAGAGTATCCATTTTCTGTGAATCTGGTACCCGCTCTGAGAATTGTATAATAAAATCTGCTGGATCTCTCAAGCCATCAAAGGTAGGCAAGTCTCTTGTCTATGAACCAAGCCATCTGAGAGACTTGGTAATTCTAGCACATTTATGTCCATGTAGTTCGTAGAGTGTGTTCTGCTAGTTCTCTAGATCGTCATCTGAATCTGTCATGCAGGAGTTGTCACACTGCCAATGCATGATACCTTCGGTAGTAGGGTCAACATAATCTTCTTCCTTAGCTATGATATTTTAAATATGGTCCAGGAATCCTGATCTTCATCTTTGAGTGGTTCTGTGTACCTTTCTCCTTGAGATGGGTCCAGTGGTACTATGACTCTCAACCCCTTCCCTTCAAAAGTCATATGTATCTTCTTAAGGTTAATGACTGCAACATTTTCCATTTCCCATTCAATTCCTAACAAGGCTGGATAGGGATTGCTGTCATCAATTATCTCAATAACTTCAAATTTTGCTAAGGTACTGACTCCATCAATATCTATTGGGACACTAGGAAGTCATCCTAGGGGCACAATCTTCTGCTGATTGGCTAATCTCAACTGTATAGGGGACCAAGCAAGGGTAGGTTTTCCCATTTGTTCCCATGTTTTCTTAGTTAAGACATTTACTTCTGATCCTAGGTCCAAGATGACATCAGTCATATCATACTCTCCTATCTAAGCATTAAATCTCATTTCCCTGCCAGTTCTTCTGACTCTATTAACAGTTTTTTCCCAACCATAACTTCGCTGAGGTTTGCAAGAAGCAATAAATTTCTGGAACTCACTTAAAGCATTCTGATTTCTTTAGAGCTTCATACAACTCTGTAAAAAGGAGGACAGTGTACTTACTTTATCCGTCGAAGCTTCTTGCGGCTGCGACAACTACTGATGCTGTGGCACCGGTGCTACTGAGGTGCTCGGGTCAGCAAAGTCTCTTTTGGCTTCCATGAATGTCTCTTTTTCTTTTTCGACATCAAATGCTGGGATTTTCTCTTGGACCTTACGAACCCAAGCCTTGTCAGGTTGTTTCTCCCTATTCTGTATGTGCGTCGTAACTCCACTCCAGGTAACAACATTAATGGCTGGAACAGGTCATTGCTCCACAGCAATCATCTGAATATTCTAGGTAGGAGCACTATTTCTTTCCTGAATCTTAGCAATCAGCTGCGGGCACTGCTCAATGACATGGTCAACTGCTCTGCAATATCGACACGTCGTAGTTAGGTTTCGACAGTCTCTGGCGAGATGTCTGGCCTGGTTACAGTTATAACACACAACCTGGCCTCATCCTCGTCCAGCCATACCACCACGACCACGACCTCCAAAAGTACCTCTACCTGATGTACTACCATGGTAACCATAGCCATCATTGGTCTGTCCCTCATTTTGTACCCGATAGGCGTCATAGGTGCGCTCTCTCATGAGGTCAAGACTATGACACTCATCTTCATTATGTCCCACTAACTTACAAAACTTGCAATAGGGGTTTTTGGGGACTTGCACATACCTCTATAGCAGATAGCAATCTTTAGGTCAATGCTGACCAGTTGTTCTACAAAGCTCACAATATAGAACTTGAGGGGTGAATGGGTTTGGTGCACCAGTATTCAGGTAATTTCTTACCATAGGACACTATTCCTTTTTATGACCTTCTGTCTGACATTGTGTACACCAAACCTCCTCGCAACTGGTTTTCCATTTGTTCATATCACGAAGCTCCAGAGCCATCGCTTCCAACTACACTTGTATTTGAGCGATCCTAGAATTATCATCGACAGGAGCTGTTTCAAGCTTCATCGCAATCTCCAAAGCCTCATGCTGATCAGCAACCTTCTGTTGCATGAGTGGAGCTCTGATATGCAGTAACAGAGCGGAAATGAATCACTCTTTGTGCTGCGCAGGTCCAATGGTGAAACTAACTTGATCTAGCAGTACTTTGAACCTTTGATCAAAGTCCCACGCTGATTCTCCTCGCCTCTGCTGAATCTCTTTCAATTCAGTGATACACTGCGACTCTGATTTGGGCTTCTTAAACTCTTTGATTATTGCTGCTTTAATATCATCTAAGGCATGGCTCTGGGTACTAGATAATTTCATGAACTAGGTCAAATCCCGGTCTCTGAAATAAGTAATGAGCTACTCCCTTCTTATATCTTGATCCATAATGTTCTTAGCATTCCACACTGCTTCACATAAAAACCAGAACTGTTCTGGATCCTCTGATCTAGTTCCTTTGAACACAGGGAGCTTAATATCATCATTCATGTGGGCCATAGTGGATCTAGGGGGGGTTGGAGGGGGACTGGAAGTAGGCGAGGGGGGACTTACTGGGGTAGACTGACCTGCGACGGGAATACTTGGGCTAGGGTGACTTTCAGACTGCGACGGGTTCTCATGGATAACAGGTCTTCGCTGCGGGGTTACCGGAGGGTTTCCTCCAGAAGGGGTTTCTTCGGGTTCTGATTCTGTGGTATTTTCAGGGGAATATCTGGTATTATGACCTAGGGAATAGGATCCAAAATCTCTCTTGTACCTTTTTCCACTTCGCAGCAAAAAACTTTGCTTGTTGAAGGGACTTTCACTTGCAAACATAGGTTAGTAATACTAAATCTAACAGTCTGATTCAATGAGAAATATACCTTTTTCAGCCAATAGAATTTTAATTCTCAAACTAAATGAATTCAAGTACTTACCCCTTGGTCTTTTGAAAAACTGCCGCTCGGCTTCGCTAAAGGAAGTACTCGTGTCGATGGCGAACTCCGTCACAAATTCTTCAAGGGTTCACGTTGTCCAGAAATCAATAGCTCAGGATATCTCATTGTTCACCCTTTTCAATATATTAATTCTTGCGGGGGTCCAATTAGGAAACTGACCTTCTTGGAAGTTCGTCCTTCTCTCTATTAACCTGGATAACCACTGGTGCAACTCTATGTGGATACTACAAAATAAAATTTTGTAAACATCAGAAAAAACATACCTTTGTAAAAATTTGTTTATACTATGACGCGGATCCTTGTTCTCTTGTTCATCAAAGTTTAGATAAGTCCTTTCAATCCAATCACCGATTTCTTGCACAGAGGGCCTCCAAAACATAGCCCTCCAGGTATGATGCAGATCCCTCTTAAGCAGATACTGAGTTCAACCAACAACGGAACCAATTTGTTGGGCTATAGGGCAGACCTAGGTTTTATACAATTCACTTCACACCAACAAAAGACCCACAGTGTTGGCCCTTTCGGCAACAACCTGCGAACAGGTTGCAATCTCACCCAAAATAGCTATGGGGTGCCGTAGAATCAGGTTTATGCAAGCAGAAGAGGGGTATTACTGTACCTTTAGCCTTTAATAACTTATAATCATACAACACAGAGCTTTGACATTCACATATATAAATTTGTAGTTAGATAAACAAACAGTGACTTGCTTAACCCTTTACTGGGAATTCACAGCGAAGTTAGTATTTAGCAGTGATCTTACTTATCAGTTATTTACTTATCAATGCATAAAAGAACTTAACAGAGACAACACAAAGAACCACAACACAAGATATAACATGGTTCACCCCTAGTGTAGGGGCTACATCCACAGAACTGTGTTTTATTCAACTCTTTACAAAAACCACAGTTTTGATCTGTGCACTCAGCTACAGATCCCTTCAAGTCCTCAAGCTGCGCACTTAGTTGCAGTTCTCTGTGCACACAGCTGCAGATTTCCTTAATCACCCAAAAACCCTATGTGCACACAGCTACAGAGTTAGTCGATGCACACAACTGGGACTTAACCTTTCTTACCAAACTAGCCTTATCTTCGCATCAATTCAGCTTACATCAAAAGCCTAACCTGACTTCTTTACAAGAGTGCTTATTTATACAGTGCACTTATTACAAAACCATGGGCTTAAACCATGGGCACCTCGAACCCTAAACCCTGGAATTAAACCATGGGTTTATTACAAAAAAGAGGGCTTTGAATCAACCCTGACACCCCTAAGACTATTTTGAGTCATAACTCTGCTTAAAAACTCCCACAAAACCCACGGAGTTACCCAACTTAAGGACCGTTAGGGTGCGCACCCCAACATTTCTCTCCTTATTTTTGAAAACATGAAAGAATGGTCGTTTGAAAGCATGAGAGAAAAATATAATAAAAGATTGTGATTGTCAGCCTGCCATCGCTGGTGAGTCTCCATTCCCAATTCAATTCAATTCAAAGCGCACAAAAGTATTAAGAGAAACAGCATAAAGCAGATCATAAAGGAAAAATCATAAAGCAACAAATCTTAAAAAGGAAACAGCATTAAGAAACAGCTAAGCAAATAAGAAACAAGCTTGTATATGAAAATATATTTTATAT
>LPNX010145113.1:3298-114862 GCA_001517045.1 Pseudotsuga menziesii
TTAAAATTTTATGTTTCCAATTTCACAAGGATAAGGAGATGTTGATAATGTAGGAAGAACAAAGTGCATTTGTATCAGGGTTTAAAATTTATGATACTTAATTTTGGCTTCTGTCCCTAGGATACTAAACTTGTTATTGGTGTAATGTCTTCCCAAAACATGTTTCATCTTTGAGCAAAACCTTATTCAATATGTAACTCTTATTTTTGCCTCCATCATTGTCAAAGAAGTTGGTATGAAAGTCAGATTTCAACTGTGAAATTTATTGATGGGTGGCTAAGATATTGGTACACCTATAAAGGAAGGCCATAGAATACTAGAACTTACAGGCTGGTCCATGGGCTCTCTGAATATCTGATACATGAAGTTACCTATCATGGCCCATATGTACCTTTTTGGAATGAATGTTCTAGTTTATACAACAGACTATTTTCACTGAGGCCATAATTAATTTATTTTTGTGAGGATATTCAAGATGGGTAAAGCATTTGTGCTGTCGTCATTTCAGTTGCTAATTTTTTGTTTCTAAAGTAGTTTATTGCTTGCTTCACAGGGGTTGAGAAATCAAATGCTAGTGCAAGGGGGCTTACCAAATGGAGATGAAAAAATAAAGACTAAACACTAGCCAATATTTCATATTCTTGTACAGCTCAGGACTCATGAGATTATGTTTGGTGTCTATAGTAATTGTTGTAATAATCTACCGACTGGAATATGTAAGGCATCATTTTAGCACCTTTCTTTGCTTGTTTAAACTATTGCAAGTTGGTTATGTGATTGCCAGATTGGATTCCATGGCCAAATCTTTAGCCCCTATGAAATATGTAAGCCATCATTTTTGTATCATTCTTTGCTTATTTAAAGTTTAAACCATTGGAAGTTGGCTATGTGATTGCCATATTAGCAGCTATTTCGCAAGCTCTTTGCATCATTCTTTGCTTTTTTAAACCATTGGAAGTCCTATATGAATACTGCTCCTAGTCCTATGAGTAGTATTCCTATAGGACTAAAGAGTTTTGGGTCATGACAATACCCTTGCAAGAGACCTATCTCAAAAGATTCATTGTGTAGCTTTGATTGCCATGGTACCACTCTCATTAACCATTTTTAAGTGGACCTAACAATACACTTGTTGGTGGCTTGTCTCAAAAGACTTATTGTGAGGCATTGATTGCATTGTTATAACACTCTAGCAGCCCTTTTTCGTGCTCGGGACTACTTGTCTGAAATCAAGGCCCCATGGATGGAGATTTCTTGGTTTACATAGGCATGCGGGTGAGTGGACCTGGTTACAGCTTGTCATGTTTGCATAGATTGTAGGTATAGCATCCCCGTCGCTATTCCTGGGGTTTGCATTTTTTTTTTTTAAATTATACAAAGCATGGATACAGCGACAACTAGGCGTGGATACATAGATGGCAAGGCGTGGATACAAATACGGCAAGGCGTGGCTATAGGGACGTCTTATTCCTGGGTTTGCATTTTGTTTTAAAAACCTTATACAGAGTGTGGATACAGCGATGGCCAGGCGTGGATACAGAGACGGCCATGCATGGATATAGCGATGGCTTAGACATCTAACGAAATATAGAACATTGTCGCTCTTGCAACGCAAATTAGGGGTCGTCTCTATTGCGACGGAATTGTTTCCACGGAAAAAAAAAACACTTAGACGTGGCAATATCCACGATTTTCCGTGGATATTGCCATGTTTTTCCGTGGCAAAATTGATCACTTGTGCTAGTGTAACCAAGGAAAGAGGCAAAAACCCAATGGAAAAATCCTCCCTTAAACATGGACAGTAAAACAAAATTTGGAAATCTTGTCATCACTCATGCTTCACAGCATGATCAGCAATCCCCAGCAATGATTTGAGATTGCTGAATGTATTCTCACAAAAAACTTTGGTGAAGATATCAGCTAGTTGTTTTGAAGATGAACAAAAGAGTAGGTGAATGGTGCCATCATGCACAAGCTGTCTGATGCAATGCATATGGATCTCAATGTGTTTGGTTCTCTGCTTCTGAACTGGATCATTGCAGATTTGAATGGTACTCTAATTATCACAGTAGATAGTAGTTGAGTATTCTGATTCAAATCCACACTCTCCAAGTAACCCCTGCAACCATAAACATTGAGTTGCTGCATTTACAACTCCTTTGTACTCTGCTTCCGTAGATGAGAGTGCAATGGCACTTTGTTTCTTGCTTGACCAGTTGATTGGCCCTTCTGCAAGCATGAACACATATCCTGATGTTGAATTTTGATCTGTGCTGTCACCTGCCCAATCACTGTCAGTAAACCCAATCAAATCAAGATCATATTTAGCTTTAGAGAAGATCCCATGTGTCCTTGTTCCCTGAACAAAGTTAAGGATCCTTTTGGATGCTTTCTAATGGATCTCATGAGGCTGATCCATGTATCTAGAAGCCACACTTATTGCATAAGAAAGATCAGGTATAGTATGTGTAAGATACAACAAACATCCAATCAATTCCCTATACAGTGTATTGTTTACCATAGGTGAAGAATCAGCTTCTTCAAGATTTACTCCTGAAAGGAAAGGAGTCTTGATTGGCTTGCAATCCTTCATTTTGAATTTGTTCAACAAATCCAAGGCATACTTGGACTAGTGCACCTTTATTCTAGCTTTGGTTTGAGCAATCTCGAGCCCCAAGAATTGGTTCAATAGCCCCAAATCTGTCATGGAGAAGGCTTGGTTCATTGCACCCTTCAAGGAAGCAATTTCATCCTTTGAGCTTCCTTTAATGAGAAGGTCATCAACATATAAAAAAATGATCATTAATGAACCATTAATCAGCTTCAAATAGACATTTGGATCTGATTTGCATCGAACAAAATTTAGTGATAGCAGAAAGCTATCAATCTTGGCATACCAAGGCCTGGGGGCTTGCTTAAGCCCATACACTGACTTCTTTAGCCTACACACAAGAGATGGGTTAGTAGCAAATCCTTGAGGCTGCTGCATGTATATCTCTTTAGTGAGATATCCATTTAGGAAAGCACACTTCACATCCATGTGATGTACTTCTCATTTCTTTGAAGCTGCAATGGCTAAGGCTAGCCTAATGGAGTCCATCTTTGCCATTGGTGCAAAGGTCTCATTGTAATCTATGCCATGAACCTGTGAGTAGCCCTTGGCTACCAATCTGGCCTTGTACTTCAGAGGTGAATCATCAGCAGCAAATTTGGTCTTGTACACCCACTTACACTGAACTAGCTTCCTCCCTGGGGGAAGATCAACCAGCTCCCAAGTGTTGCTCTTCTGGAGTGAGTTGAACTCTTCCTTCATGGCTGCTTGCCATATTGGATCTTTTTTTGCATCTTCATATGTCTGAGGGTCTGATTCTACCATCAGATAACATTTCTCAACAAACATAGGATCTTTCATGCACAGAGCACTCTCAAATTGAGATCTAGTCCTCCTAGGGTCATTAGGATTTCCAGCTAGTTCTACAGCTGCATGAATGGTCTTGGCTGCCCATTTTGGCCTTGTAGGGATGTTATTATCTGCAATAAAATCATCACTATCAGACATATTAGAATCAGCATGTTCAACTATCTCTTCACTTACATTCATAGGTTCTGGTGGTGAAGAGGATTCTCCAACTTCCACTGCTGCTAGGGGCTCTTCTTGAAACTGAACACATCTTTCAATGAAGGATTTGTTTGTGCTCAAATTTATCAGCTTGTACCCTTTTGAATCTTCAGAGTACCCAACAAATAGACACTCTTGACTTTGGGGCTGCAAAGCCTTTCTCTTTTTTGTTGGAATTCTAGCCCAAGCCCTTGAACCAAAAATCCTGAAATGGGTCACATCTGGCTTGTGCCCACTCCATGATTCGAAAGGAGTCATACCATCAAGATATTTATGAGGCACCCTATTCTAGATACAGGATTCACAGTTTATAGCTTCGGCCCAGTACTTTGGTGGCAAAGTCTTAGCCTCCATCATCCAGGTTGCCATCTCTTTCAGTGATCTGTTCTTCCTCTCAGCAACACCATTCTGCTGTGGTGTGTAAGGGATATAATGTTGCATCTGAATACCTCCATCTGCACAATATTGAATAAACTCATACTTGACATACTCATCACCATTGTCAGATCTAAGGACCTTGAGTTTCCTCCCAGACTGGTTTTCAACCAAAGCCTTAAAGACTTTGAAGAGCCAAAAACTTCAGACTTGTGTTTCAGGAAGTAAACCCAGCAATACCTGGAAAAGTCATCTATGAAAGTCAATGCATATTTGGCCTGACTCATTGACATATGAGGAAATGGGCCAGAAACATCACTGTGGATCAACTCAAGAGGTGCAGAGGTTCTCTCATGACTAGCTCTCTCAAATTTATGCTCTGGGTGTTTTCCTAGGATGCAACCTTGACAGACTCCTTTGGAAATTTTTTATCTTTGGTAACCCTATGACCATTTCTTTTTCACTAGGATCAGAAATATACTTGTAATTTAGGTGGCCAAATATTTCATGCCAAAGCTTGCTTTCCTCATTAGCATGAATCAGAAGAGCAGAGGGGTTTGAGTAGGGTAGGAAGTGTGAGAACATGTATACCTTTGAAGTATGATTTGCAACTCCTTTTGCAATGACTTTACCACTTGAGATCTTTGTTATCTCAACTTCATCAGGGGAGAATATGACCTTCTTTGGAGACCCTGTGTGGGTCATCTAATACACTGATAAGAGGTTAGAGGCAAGAGCTGGAACATACAACACATTGCTGAACTTACCATGATCAAGATCAATCCTCCCTTTGCCCAAACTTTCAGTGAGAGAGCCATCTCCCAGTACTATTGGTGGACCTTTCGACATTTCAAGTGAGGTGAATGCCTCCTTGGTCGAAACCATATGTCTTGAAGCTCCAGAATCAATGATGAAACTAGGTGAGCTTGATGTGCCAGAAACCAATGCATGAACTCTCTCTCTGTCTTCTGAACTTGATCCTCCTTCCCTCTTCTTTGAGCTGTCTGGAAGGGAGATGCCATTCTTCTCCAGGATTTGGGTCAGCATGTCTATTTGCTTCTTCATGCAGGAGCTCTTAGAATGATTTCCCTTACTGCAGTATGCGCACTTGCTAATTTCTCCTTTGTTCTTCTTCTTCTGGTAGTTCTTCTTGGAACCTTGAGGCTCCTTCGAAGACTTGTTCTTGTCTCTCTTTTGCTCAGGTGGCTTTTTAGCTTTCTTTTTGCTTTTTGAATCCACCCTCGAATATCCAGTGACCAGAGCTTGGTCTTGGGATGGTTTGATGGTGCCCATCATCACCAATTTATCTTATTCTTGTGTGAGAGATTCCATGAAATCTGCAAGGCTAGGAATCTTCCAAGCTCGAGCTGTCAACTTTGTGGCATAGAAGGTCGAAACAAACACTGAATAGTTAGGGCCAAGCTTCAAGAGTATGGCCAAGACCAGCTGATCATCCTTCTTTTCGATCCCACATTGTTTTAGCTGCAAAACAAGTGCTTTGAACTTGGAAAAATAGAGTTGCAGGGATTCAAAGCTATTGGGACTCAGGGAGATCAATTCATTTTCAATTTTATGTCCGCTCATCTCATCTGTCTTTCCAAAAAGATAAACAAGCTTCTCCCATACTTCATTCGGTGATGTCAATCCATCAAGATGGAAAAGGAGGTCTCTGGATATACTCAGACATAGGAGACCATAGGCCTCATCCCTCCTGTTGTGCCATTTTATCTTCTCTGCATCTGCATTGGGCTCTGCTTCTATTGCCATAGTCACTCTGTAGAGTCCTTTCACTCTCAACAGTATCTCCATCTCTACTTTCCATTCAAATAAATTAAACGGAGTCAAGATGATCTTCTGAGATTGATCCATAGCTCAGAAATTTTCCCGTTAGTCAGCAGAATGCTCCCAGTCAATGATGTCAAACCTGCAAAAAAAATTGGAAGGGGAGAAATCGATCTACAAAGGCTCTGATACCATGTGGAAATTGAACCCAGTGTTATAACAATTACACTCACAACAATTGCCAATTACACATGCAAAATTACTCACAAAATAGATTGAATATGGAGCTAAACACTAAACTGTATTTAATAAGTGTACAATAGCCAACCCTATGAATTCATAAGTTGCCACAATAAATAATTACATGATGGATTCAAATGCATGAATATGCCATTCGAATCTAGTCAAAAGCAGGCTTACTAAATCTAAGCAAATCCCCCATAGGTGCATAAAGCAGTTTCCAAAACTGTCTAGGAGCTCACGAATTGGAAAAATCAATTAGGAAAGATAATAGTGGATGGAAGGAAAAATCATACATGATTTTCATAGGAGAAAAGAGTGGAGGATGTGGAGGACAAAAAACAAGTTAACTTCACCTAGTCAAGCTTTCCCATTTGCCTTAAAACACTGAAAAGGCAGGCAATAAAGCAGAAAAAGTAGACATGCGCTAGGGAGGCCAGGAAGTGACCAAAAATCATGCCACCAAAATATCCTGCATACTCAAATTAACCGCTAACTAACTGTCACTTGCGACCAAAATTAATTATGCAATAGCAATTCTCTTCCTGTGACAGGCATATGGCATGTGACACATTTCTTTTCTTGTGACAAACTGAGAGTATTTTCCACTATTTTTATTCTGCGACAACTTTTCTTTTTCCTCGACAGACTTATCATCTGTGATATAACACTCATAAATTTGAAACAAAACACTCATAATTTTGATAGAAATAGGGTGCATAAACAACACTCATAAATATGTGATTCTTTTGTCTTTTCCTTTTTCTTTTTCTTTTTAATTCTTGGTCAACCAAGTTATGGTTGTCCTAGTAACGATTTAGCCGACTTCCATTCACCAATCCTTTGAAATGTGTTCTATCTAATTTCTGTGATTGTATTGTGCCTCCTCCAGTGGTATGAATGATAAGATAATGTCCCAGACAATGTGTTCTAATCTTTCCAGGATGCTTCAAAAACTTACTTTCGTACATAAGAACAAGATCTCCGGCCCAAAATTACTTTTTCTTGATATGTCTTTCATGTCAATATTTTTTTCACACCTTCTCAATATTCTAATGATAGCATGTGACAAACCTGTCTTCTTCCAATTGTATAAGCTGCAACAATCTTTCTTCGACAGTTCCAACATCAATCATTTCTATAATCGCAACTATCCTCATACTGGGTCCAATATATTACATCGGCATGCAAGCTTATTTTCCATAAACCAGACGAAATGGAGTGGCGTGTCAACTTCTTACAGGTCATGCGATATTCCCATAGTACCGCAAATACCTTCTGGTCCCAATCATCTCTTTGAAAACTGCAGGTATTTGTCAATGCGTTCTCTAGGATCTCATTTAATGCCTCGACACCACCATTCGTTTGTGGGTGATATGGTGTCATCTTCCTGTGGTGGATCTGGAACTCTTCAGTTAATTCATCAATCAACTGGTTAACAAAATGTGTGCCCTAATCACTTATCAAAATCTTCGGGCATCAAATCTATTTACAACATTGTCTAAAAAATATTTTGCAGTGATTGCAGCAGTACAATCCTTGATTAGCATTGCTTCATCCCATCTGGTTAAGTAATTTGTCACTTTGATAATGTATTGTGCATTGGCTCTTTTCCCTAATGGATTAATAGGTCTGAAAAAATCAACAGTCCATTTGTCAAATTCCTGTAAAGTTATCTGAGGTACTAGTGGCATTTCATCTCGTCGCGACAGCTTTCCTATTCTTGGGTAGATATCACAGTTGTGACAATATTGTCTAACATTTTCATGCGGGGTAGGCCACCATAATCCTTCTTGTAAAATATTGTGCATAGTATATTTTATGGCATAATGGCTACTTGCGACACCAACATGGTCTCTCATGCTCCAAAACGCAGTGAAGAAGAATTTCATCTTGTCCCATTTTTTATAATTATCCAAATATCAACTAGAAATCTGCAGCTCTGATGACTAACTGTTTCTTTTTTGCTATAGTTAATCTAGTTGGTGCATATCTTGTGCTCAAGAAGTGTATAATATCTCTATAATGGTCATCGAACATCTTGACCGAAATAATTGTGTATCTATGATACTATCGTTGATATTACCAGGTTCTTCTCCACTTTCAATTCTCGATAGATGGTTGGGTCCTGAATTCAGTCGACCAGGTTTAACAATAATCTCGAAATCAAATTCCTAGAAGAGAAGAAGCCATCGATAAATCTCCCCCCAAACATTGGCTTATTTAGCAGGTATTTCAACATTGAATGAAATGTGAACATCTTGAAATGTCCACCGAGGAGATAGTGTTAGAATTTTTGAAGTGCATACACCATAGCTAAGCCTTCTCTTTCGGGCATGGTGTAATTCTTCTATGGGGTTGACAATTTCCATCTAGAAAAGGAAATAGGATGATCAATAGACCCATCACCTGGCTGCGTAAGTAAAACATTGAGCATGATAAATGACGCATCAACATGTACATGAAACTCTTTCTTCTATTATGGAAAAAATAGGATGGGTTTTGTAACCATATTATTCTTCAAGAGATCCAGACTCTCTTGGCATTGTTCCGTCCACTGAAGCTTAACATCCTTCTTTAGCAATTTCTCCATGGGAGCAGTCACCTCTGCATATCCTCTGATAAACTTCCAGTAATACCCTATATGTCCCAGATTTGTTCCCAACAACTTTACTATTATGGGTGGTGGTAGGTCAACAATGATCGCAATTTTAGTAGGACCGACCAAGATTCCATTGCGGAAAACCACGTGACATCAAAAAATTCCAAACTAGGCACAAAAAATACATTTCTTTAGATTCAAATAAACTTGATACTGTCGACATCATTCCAACATCATTCTGAGGCTCTTAATATGATATTTTATGATCCTAAATACAATCAAGTCATCAAAATAGACCTCAAGAAACTTAAGAATAAAATCCTTGAAAGAAACCACTACTATCCTAGAAAAAATAGCAGGAGTTTTCTTGAGTTCAAAGGGCATGACTGTATACTGAAAACACCCCCACTCCATCACAAAGGTGGTCTTGTGTCGATATTCCTTTATGATTCTGATATGATGGTAGCCATAGAACCCATCAGTAAATGAATAAACTTCTTGACCTCTGACACTCTCCAATACCTCATCTATAAATGGAGTCGAAAATGGGTCATGCAAGTAGGCATCATTCAGTTTCCTTAGGTTGACACAGATATGTATTTCAATAACAGTATTTTTATCTTGCACTGCCATCATACTGATCCACTCAAATTCTTCAACAGGTTCTATGATACCTGCATCCAACATTCGATCTAACTATGGCTTAACTTGTTCTTTATACCTTGGGTTCAGTCGGTACGGGCGCTACTTAATAGGATTTGCATCGAGATTTAATGGGATCTTCATTTCTCCAAGATATCCGACAATGCCTTTCATCTCTAAAAATTTCATGGGAAAGATATCTTGAAATTCATGCAGTAAATCAATGACCTTCCTAACATTCTCATCATCCCAATAATCTCCAATATTGGAGAACTTTGGATTTTCTAGAGATCCAATATTTACTTTCTTGATCTTTAACGGATTCAAAAAAAAATATTTGACACACCCGATCCTTCCACCATCCGAGTGCCTTCAGATTCAAGAAATTTTATATCGTAGGGATCATCATCATCTAGTTCATATGCTATGTTATATCACTCCATCTAGTACTAGACTGTTGCACTGCTCTAATTAAAATTTGTCATGGATACATGAATATCTTCATATATTACTCTTAATTATTTGGAGAAAAGCATCAATCAACGGAATATCATCAGCAAATTCAAACGTCTGGGTAAAACTTGTAGCTAATTCTCCCCATTCTATTGTCCCTCATCACAACTCAACTAATGTATACAACTTCCATGGTATCATGTACAATGTTTGTACAAACTAATGGACCCATTCATGTCGTGAACATGCCTCCCATGTCACATGACAATGCTCAATGTGCTTGACAGCACTAGTCGGTCCTGTGTATTTATTTCCAGTGTACATAAATTTCTCTCCAAATCAAACTTTTATTAATATATGAAACTGGGGTCATTCTAATAAAGATTTATTATGTGTGACCCACCATTTAGCAGGTGTGTCCTTCAATGCAAAATCCAAAGCTGACAGTCGATGAGGTTCTATCACTTTTTCTTCAAATTCTGTCAGGAAATAGTCCATGTTAGGAAAGCCTTCATAAGTAGGTAGATCACATACCTACCTACCTGTCGCATGGATTGTGTAATTCTTGCACATCTTCTCATGTACACTTCATGCAATAATTTCTACCAATTTTCCAAAGCTTCTCTGGAATCCGATGTGCAAAAACTAACACTTTTCCAACTAAGTTTTTCGTCGGCTGTTGGATTCACATAATCATCCAATGCAGAATTAATGTTACAGATGTGGTCTATATATCCACCCAATCCTTCACTATTCACCTACTCAACATACCTCTAGCCTTCTAGAGGATCAAGCACTTGCGACCACCCTTAGTTCTTCATCTTCAAAGGTGAGTATCCTCTTCTTAAAATTGATGATAGTCTGGTTATCAATGCCCAATTGATTACCAAAAGTGCAGGATATGGATTCATATCATCAACAATGTCAATCACCTCAAATTTTTCATAAGTGTGAATTCCTTATATCTTGATGGGAACTTGAGCTAGTCAACTGATAGGTAAAACCTTCGAGTGATTTTCTAGTCTGATCTATATAGGAGACCATACGAGTCTCGGTTTTTCCATACCCTCCCAAATTTGTCTCGTAAGAATGTTCGCATTGAATCCCAAGTCTAGGATAATGTAATCCATGTCATAATCTCCTCTCTAGGAGGTCATTCTCAGTTCACGACCAATATTCAGTATTTTCTCAACATGATTAACCCCATTTTCTTGTCGCTCCTCTTCTTGAAGTTCTTCTATCAAACCTGTCAATTCTATGACATCATATTTATCTTGGATTAGCACTAAACAAATTTTAAAGAACTCTTTTAATTTACTAACCTTTCTCGTTGGTGTCTGTCGAAATAGTTGATCAAATCTCTCAGGAATCTCTATAATTCATCCTTCATATGGTATAATTGTAGAGTTTGGCGCCTGATTTCTGTCAACAAATTCTTATTGTACATCCGGGAATACTTATTTTTCTTTTTGGACGTCGAATGGTACTTTGTTTTGTGTGTTTTTCTACACTCGTGATTGTCCATACAGTGCTTCTTGATGAGATATGGACACCACACCTCCTCTTGTCATGACAACAATATTTAGTTCCTTTGTCTCAATAGATATCTTGTGTATGTTAGGATTGGGGTTCTGAGGTGGATTCTGATTTCCCACATTCTTGACTACCATTTCACAATTAACTGAGGGTACTCTTTGACAGTATGGTCAAAATATTTACAATAGGAATAGGTGATAGTAGGATTTGTTCAGCCCCTCAAAAAGTGTCCAGGTTTTCCACAATTATAACATATCACTTGGCCTCTTCTACGACCAAATCCTCCTCCTCCTCCTCAACCTCTGAAAATTCCACCCCCCCTAGGTTGAGGGTCTTGTGCTTGAGGGTACTGATGCTTAGCATATTGATTCTGTGGATATTGAGGCTGGGGGTACTAGGTTTGAGGAAATATAGCCTAGGATTTGCTTAGCCTGATTTGTTCATCATTATTCATCAGGTACGTGTCGATTTTTTTTTTCTTGCAACAACTGATATGCTCTACAATATTTCTCATTGTGGCCCACCAATCGAAAAAATTTATAGTATATAATAGATAACGCACTTACAATTTTCTATAAGTATAATAATTCTTTTGATCAATGTCCTCTAGTCTGACATACTCAACACCAACGCATCCCTTGTGTATTCATTGGATTTGGTGCTCCCAATGCGACATAATTCATAAGCACCGGGAAGTTATCTTTAATATGTCCCTCGATTCTGTATATGGTACACCATATTTTTTCTTGTACTTCCTTTCCTTTCTTAATATCCTAAATTTGCAATGTAAGGTTGGCAATTTGAGACTGGATTTGCATCATTCCTGTACCAATTTCTCCAATCAGTGAGTCTTCTAATTTCATAGCTAGTTCTAGAGCCTCGCTCTGAGAAACGATATTCATATGCATTAATGGGACAAGGATATGTGGAAACATCGTTGCAATAAACCATTCTTTGTGTTGGATGTCCAACATTTGAAAACTTACTTTGGAAAATATTGAACCTTTGGTCGAAGTCCCAAACAGATTCCATAGGTAATTGTTTAATTTCTTTAAACTCTGTAATTCACTACGACTCAGATTTTGATTTCTTTAACTCATTTATCAATCTTGTATGTATCTGATCCAATGTCTTATGAGAAATTCCTGCAGGAACTATAGATAATTTCATGTACCAGTTGAGTTCACAAACTCTAAGGTTTGTGATCATTTGAGCCTTCTTTATGGCTTCGTCTTGGACCTACCGCACGGTCCATATGTATTCGCATATAAACCAGTGTTTCATGGGGTCTTCTAACCCATTTCCATTAAGGATTGGAAACTTTGTATCATTCCCAAAAATTATGTTTACTCTTGGTATTGTTGAATTAAAAGTTCCTCTAGTGGAATTTCCCTGACTGCTAGATCCACTATTATTATTAGTCGGATTAACAAAACCACTAGGTGATGTGTTCATTGATATTACCTTGGGTGATGTGCATGGGATCACAGGTATGTCGTAATATTTTCTTGGATCTGGTGCTTCTTCTTCTTTGAATTCCTTAGTTATTGGTCGGTACTCCAATTCTTCATCGCAAGATCCTCCATCAAGGCATGGCACCAATTCGTAGTCCTCTCCTCTGGTTGCAATACAACTTCCTCCTCTTGTCACAGTCCTTCTTCTCTTCCCTGGTTGAAATATTTTCCACTCCTTAGGCATCCATTTTCTAGTTCACTCTCATTATTACTAGAAAACATCTCAGTTTATCTCTGCCCATTATGCTCACAGTCTTTCTGGAAACATATCCCAGGTCTCTAAGCACAAATTTTTACTCATCAGATTCCATTCTCATAATCCCTTTTTCACACGCCACCATCTTAATCCAGAATTTTAAACATTTCTAATATCAACCTCGTGGTCCTTGAAAAAATCTCTCTCTGTTTCACTATATGATTTTAAAGTATCGACTGCAATTTCTGTGATATATCCTCCCAAAATACAATCGAACTAGAAATCAACAGCCCTAGATATAGAATTGTTAGTTCTTTTCAACCGTTGGATCAGCTCAGGTATCCACTCTATCTATTCTCCTCCTTGCATTTTTTTCTTCTGGGTTGCTAGATTCAACAACCACTCATGCAATACAATAGGAAATTCACTAAAGATAATTTCATGAATGTATGTGTAAAGGTATCGTTCCAACCACTCAGTTAGGTTCCGCCGTGATCCTTCGCTTTCTTCTCATGCAAACTCTAGTGCTTTATAATCGACCCAATCTTGAATTTTCAACTTCGTCAGATGCCAAAACATATCCACACCAGAATGATGCATGGTCCTGACAACACAAACATTTGTTGGTGTACTTTCAGTCAACTTGGGTTTAGATTCCTTATTCGTCAACAAATCCCAAGATATCGGCCCAATAGAGCAGGACTCTGTTGGCAACACCTGTGACGTAGATGACGTATCACTCAATATCTCTTATGGGAACTTCCAGAACCAGGTTTCTGTAGTTATGTCAGGGATTTCTTCCTTACACCAAGACCAATTCAATTAACCGAAACTATAATTAAACCTTTGTTCTTATCCAATCATTCACGATAATTATCCAATGATCCGTCAACATAAATAACAACATTAATCGTGAAGTATTAGCACACATTCAAGGTGCAACATAAATATAATTTCATTCTTCATTTAATCATGTGCAACACATTCATATAAGGTCATATATATTACTTAGGCATTCAACACAAAACACACATTAAAAACACAAAGGCAAGATTTAACATGGAAACCCATCTGGGAAAAACCACAAAGGTGCTCTTCATCTGGCATGAGAGATAGGTTAACACCTTTGGTCCGAACAATCAGCTTACTAACTCTTCTTTTGATATTCTTTACAATCCATACTTATTTCTCTCATCGCATGCTCTCTGGTTTTGGCCTATTTATTTCTTCTTATTCTCTGAATCATTAATCCGCACACAGCTTGGATCAAGTTTATTCCTCTCTTTGAATAGCTATCCTTGATCTCTAATCACTTGATCCCCCCTCGTGCAAGTTGGGTTTTTGTTTTTATAATCCTTACAAATTTTAAAATTCTTGATCCAACCATCAACTAAATCACAACTTTCAGTTAAGAGGATGTATTTCAATTTCGATACATTCAGTTACATCTCAAAACAAACACTATCGGCCAAAAAATACAATTATGATTTATTACTAAAAGAAAGCTTTTAGTCTAACTAATTCTTTCCAAAACTAGTCAAACTCTTCTTTTTGACTGATTTATTCTTCTTATGTCGCGGTTATTTTCATTGTGGATGCACCCATCACAACTCCTTCCATCGTAATTCCTTCCATCGCAACTCCTTCTTGTCTTGCGACTGAAACCTTTATTCTTCCTACCAAAATTCTAGCAGAATTTTGTCCAAATTTTCCTAGGGCCAACACTAATCATGTCCAAGCAACTGAAATTGTTGAGGATATTACCATGCTATATAGATTCAACAACTTTAAGTCATCACCTCTTCCCTCTGTTTTTATTTCTCATACAGATGACTTGAGAAAACTTTGGCATGAGTGATTTGGCCATTTAAACTATCACTCATTGAAACACTTGTGTAATTAGAAAATGGTGATTGGTCTTCCTCTCATTTCTTGCAAAGATATTGTTTTTCCCAGGCATGTTTTCGAAAAACATCATCGGGGTAGTTTTGAAAAATGTGCCTCTTAGCATTCCTTGGCTCCCTTGCAACTTGTTCACAGTGATTTGTGTGGTTCAATTCTTTTTCCCTCTTTCTCTAGCTTCAAGTACTTATTAAATTTCATTGATGACTTCTTGAAAAACACTTGGTTTTACTTTCTAAAACTTAATTGAATTTTTTTACATGATTTTGGTATGCAAGATCCTCGTAGAAAAACAATAATCACTTGCTCTTTGTAGATGACGTACTTTTGTTTTTCAAGGAACTTAATATGAGCCCTTGGATAAAACAAATTATATGCTTATACTATCTAGCTATATGGATGGAAATCAATGAACATAAATTATCCATTTATTCCAATAGAACAATTGAAGGACAAGCACAAATTACCTCTAGATTAATTTATTTTCATTACATTAGTTTGAGCAATGTTTTTAAATATATCGGCTTCATGCTAAAACAAAATGGCTATTTTTAAGATTACATCTAGTTGTAACAAAAATTTGAGAAAATAATCATTGCCTAGTGTAATAGATGGTTGTCTATCAAGTGTAGTTTTACCCTTGTTAAAAATGTGGTTGAAGCAATACATGTTTTTTTACATTATATGTCCTATATACTTATAAAAATGTTGGGAAATTTTAGGAATAAGTGTTTTTTGAGATGGATGGAATCACTCTTTTGAGTTGGAAGAGTGTAGCTAAGGCTACGCTAGTTGGAGGGTGGAGATTAAAAAACTTTTACCATTTTTGTAAAGCATTGTCACATCCCCACCAATCGACCCGACTGATGGAGGGGACATGAATCAAATACGGGCTTCCAAAAATTTCGCATAATCATAGTTACGAATTTTATGACACATGAAATAAGTGTGTTGAACTAATTAACATGGTAAATATAGTTAATCAATTCCATAATTAGCCTAACTAAGCAGTCTTGACATTTCCATGCTTCCTGACTTTTTCAACATCGAAAATAGGATGTCAGATCCCACAATTAGTCCCCAACAAAACTGCCCTGACATGCTAACTATGACCATTGCAGTTTTCCTTTTGACTTTACCTAGCCTTTCTGATGTTCCTACATTAGGTGTCGGAATTCAGAACCAACAAATAGTTTCCAAAAAACAACCATGTCTTGCCAACTTCGATGTTCTGACATTGGGAGTCAGAAATAAGAACCAGAATGCAATCCATAGCTCCACATGGAGACTCTCATTCCCAACTTCGGCATCATTGCTTTGGCATTGATACTACTGATTTTCCTTTCGATGTGGCCCCTCAGGATTCAAATTTGAAGCCTTTAGAGCCCTTCAAAGGCCATTTTAAACGTCATTGAAGGCCACAAGGAATTTTACCATGCAAAAAAAAATTAGTTTCATTTCCAGCACTTCAATAATGAAATTGAGTAAGCCTTGGTAAATTTGCAACAGAAGGGCAGCTACAAAATTTGCCTATCTAGGGATTCAGTGGACTATGGGAGAGTCAGGATTCAAAGTCTTCCCAAGTGCCATTGAATAGTCAGATCATGGATAATGATTTCAGTCCCAATCGACATGGACCATGGTGGGCCACTAGGCTGCCTAGTTCCATGTTCAAGTCGGTGACTCAGGATTGTGACTCACGATTCAATGTTCACTTTCAAAGCATTTAATGGAATTATCATGCATTACTAATTCACCAACTTCATTAAATATTGGTATGAGATGATGCCACCTTCCAACTTGATTTTCCATCTGTCATCTTAGTGTTCACCGAGTCACGTGATCCCACAACTTACAAGTCACTTGTGTATTTGAGTATATGATGTGAAATTAAATACTCATATGAGTCATATCTATGGATGGTGAATTGATTTGATAACCCTCCACTGTCAAGGCTCCGTAAGGAAAAAACTAATGGTGTTGTTTTTTGGGTTACAACTTACAAGTTGCAATTTACAATGCATTGAGCAATCTTTGCTAGATTTGAACCTAACCTGGTCCGATGGTTATGTAAGTTTCCAGACCAGGGTTTCACCCAGTGCTAGACATTTCTATTATGACCACCACAGGACTCGGATGACGGATCTTTGGTAGCAAGCTAGCAGCACGTTGCCCTTTGTTTGTGCTCATGAATCATATCCTATACTAGTTAGTCCATGATTCTAGGATTTAATCCAATTTCCGTTCATTTATTGGGGTCAAAATAATTTGAATCAACACTCCTAGTCTCCCATGATCCACCTAGGCCACTTAGTCTACCTGTCTCATCGGAGGAAGGGGGTTAGGCAGTAGAGATAAGGGCAACAGGAATGGAGGGCCAGCCAGAGAGAATGGTTGTACAATATGCATATAGTCATCTCTGAAAGAAACAAAAGTATTTGTCATATACCTATCTGAATATTATCATTACTTAATTTGTCAGGATGCTTACATGGTAACTCTTGCACTCGAGTTGTTTATGAGGGTTTCCTATGTCTACAATGGCTACGATTTAGAAAGGCCCATTCCCATCATTATAGCACCAATGGGTTTCTCTTGTAAATATCGCTATTACGTCTCCCCTCCTCACTCACCTCACCTTTTGACTTAATTCCTCTTCTTCTTCTTCCTTCCATGGGCTCTCTGATCTACACCCTAAGTGCCCTCATAACGAAGAATGATCTCTGAAAGTCTCTAGAAACCTCAGGAAAACAATACCCAGTTTTTCCCTCACCTACACAGATATATCTATGTTATGTAGAAGAAATTATAAAATGATTTTTTTGTAATCATGTGAAATACACAAACATGCTTTCGCCTACCTCGAGCAAGGTAAACCAACTCAGGAGCGTCGAGATATGGTGGAATTGATATGGTGTTTCTTCCAATCGTCTTTCTGTAGAAGGAAACGGTTGCACACTCTAATTCCTCGTTGTCTTCTGTGGTGGGAAACTCGAAGCTTCCACCTTTTTCATAGGTAGGAGCAAGAGAAGCAAAGGTAGAACGTTGGGTAGGTTGGATTGAGCTTCCCCGAACTTAAAGAGATTGGTGAAGTCTATGAAAAAAAACATTATGTCGGGTTTACGAGTATAGGATAGTCGGAGGTCGGGACTCAAACTCTCAACTCTCCAATTCTATGCTTCAGTGTCTCCCTAATTTCTATTTCCTCCAGAAGATTATGCAGAGCTGAGATGTTGACCTGGTTGTCGTGAATCACTCGTGAATTTACAGGTATGTACATCATTTTACACTTGTGTAACATTTTATATGTGGACAAAAGTTAAATTTGTTTCTTGTTGGAGTTCCTTCTTGTTCTATAAATATAAGGGTTTAAAATTTCTCCATCCAAAATGTTGTTAGAAATTTGTAATGCATTATGTGATTTCGTTTCCGCTAGACTAAGTCTTGAATACTTAATAGATGTAACCTTTAAAAACCCAGTATTTAAATGAAATCGGAACCAAAATATTGTATACTTTTCATAGTCTAGGACCACAACTTCATTTGGGAGAAGGAGCAAGAATAAAGAACCTTGTATTTGAGTTCCAAATCTATCAGTGTTATTTATCTGTCGTGAATTGTAAACATTAGGTTAAAAGAAAGAACAATATTTGAATAAAAGTGTTTGAATTGTTCCAATTTCCTTAATGAAATCCAATAGTTGAAAGGATAAAATATTTAACAACCAACACTATAAATGTTGTACACTCTGACCCCTTCATTTTCCTATCAGCCTTCTAATAATGGAAACAAGAAGTACAAATTGTGTACCAATATATCTAAACAAGGGAATCCCTCAACGGATGTTCATGAATGAGGGACTCGAAGTGCAATGATCTAGCAAAGAACATGATTTCAACAACCTCCTTGTCGCAAACCTCCCAAACGTGTGTTTATGATCCGTCTTCCTTGTTGACTTTGGTATAAACTAGACACCCAAATTTTAGTGATATTTGTTGGAGAATTTAAAGTTCTTCCTGATAATGGAATAATAAATACTTAACCTTTTCGATAAGATTGAGAAACTCGATATAGATTGGAGGGACTATCCATAATCTACCTAAAATTGGGGATTTTGTTTGATCACTTCAAATTTGGGTATAAACTCAATATAAATTGGAGGGACTATCCATAATCCACCTAAAATTGGGACCCTTTGTTTGATCACTTTGATTTGAGCATGTTGGGAGGACAGGATTCAATTCTAAAAATAACTGTTGAATTTAGGGTTAATAAAAAAGTTTCTTCGTGAAAGCATTAGGTATTACATTCTGGGGTTTTTCTTTTAGGTAGGCCCAATCACACTTGACCAATAGAGCCACCATCAAGCTGAATCAATCCTCCATTCAAAGGTCCTTCCAAATTCCAATGCCTTATTTTATCAACGACCTAACAACCAGGTATTTCACCGACTCCAACAGAATTGTCCCTTATCTAAGTTCAATAAACTATATGCTCCAAGGACCGGGAGAGTACATGGTTTACCTCACTAATTCCATGTAAATGTTGAATCACTTGAGACTTCTTCTTATTGTGATTTTTTTTCTACACACTATTTTTAATAAATAATAAAAAAAAATTGTACACTTACAGTTTCAAATGAAAAGAATGATTTATTTTTACATGTCAACATTGAAGGGTTCAATTTATCACAACCCTTCAAAGTGAAATGGGACACTACCCTTCAAATTTGATCCCTGTGGCTCCTCCACCCAAAACTTTAAGGACAACATTGAAACTCTGATGGTCCACCTATGTAGATTGTCTACACCCTCTGACTCGGAAGTCAGGAGCCAGAACTCAACCATGTTTCTATGATACAACGCAAAGTCTCGATTTCTGACATTGGAATTGCTACTTCAGTATTGGTATTTGTATGATGGTCCATTCACCGATACTAAGCTGATCTCAATGTCTACACCTCGAAGTCGGCACCATAAGCACTTCAACATTCGGCCACAACTTGTTGTTTAACAACATACTCTGTTGCAATCTCCCCTTCTGGCACAAAACATTGGTATTGATGCTTTGGCTATGGATATTCAAGAATGTTCTTCGGATTGAAAAGACATATGTAGATGTGATTTAAAAATACACTACGAAGATAAAATTGGCCTACATACACATTCATAAACTAGCATATTCGTTAAAAGCATAAAAACAATGAAATCATGCACATAGATAAAATCATTTTCAGGTTATGCACAAGCATCTAGTTAATTATTCAGGATGGCTATTTCATTCCATTTAACATGAGTAAATAGTCATCCATAACACATAAATTGTATTTTAATTGAAGATGTCCAAGCAACTAGCTACATGAGGGAAACACCCCACCCAATTGTAGCCACTCTTTCCAACCTATATTATTTCATCTGAGAGGCCACCCCTGAACTGGGTTATAATGTTATCCATAAGGAATGAGATATACAATATCACTCACAACCATATGCACCCACACACTCATGTTAAGTCAGTACATTATTGGGTTTATCAAGCATGCAAAGAGACATGGAAGGTGAATGGTAATCTAGTGAGGTACATCGAGATGATAGGCATCTCAATTGGATTCATCCAGCCTTGACACCCACATTACATACCACACACAACACAAGGAAGATCGCCTTCTCTTCTACACAATCCCTCATGCAACCCTCCCCTCTGATGCTATTAAGGGTGGGAATATAAAGGTTCAAGCTAGTAAACCTTCAAAGTTTTTTTATTTCACTAGTTTTATCAGGCCATTATTTCCTCTTATCACTCCCTAACTTCATATTCCTGGTCATGCTACGGTTCAGCCACGGAATTCAAATTGCAATCTTCTAGACATGGATTCTCTCATGGATTTTTGGGCATTTTATACTCTCAATTTCACCCCAGGGTGGGTGTACATGATTTTCTCACTGGATTTCACAAGATACATGAATTTCTAGGCATTTCAACATTCTAAAAAATGGGATTCTCAGTAGTTATGTTTTCTGCTAATTTCACTGTTGTGAATGCAATGTGCCCCCCCAATTCTCATCATGGTTTCTCAATGATGCCATAGGGGTGAAGGAAAATGAAATTTCCTGAGTGAATTGAATTTTGTTTCAAGTAAACTAAGCCCATACCCTGTCATACAATTTTATGCACTCATTCCATGCTCCATTAAACCCGTGAGTTGATTTCTCAACTACCTTCTTACAATAGAATTAAAGAGTGGAAAGGACGTCCACTTGAGTTCTCAAGGTGACACTTGGAAATAGAGGTTTGACTCTCTCACACACCCCTCACCTATCCCTAGTGGATAAACACATCCCCTCATTATCACTTCCTCCATAGACATTGCTTGGAATTTTAATTGCATGATAATTATTTACATGATTTTTACATTTTCACTCTTACTAGCACATGGTCCACAAAATAAAAAATACTTACCTCTATAATCTTAGGTATTCACTAGAGGGGCCTTAGCCTTGATCTCCACACTAGGAATTATACATCGCATATATACAATATTTACACATCAATCCAATATATTCTAGTGGTAAAAAATGGGGACATTAGAATCCCTCCCCCTTAGAACAACACCATCCTTGGTGTTCTCAAAACTTGAACAAAAAATGGTATGCCTCCCTCATGCCATCCTCTAGCTCCCAAGTAGCCTTAGTAGGACCAAGGTGCTTCCACTTCGCCTTTTCCTATTTGATAACTCAGTTTCGGAACATTGTTACCTTCTTGTTGAGGATGTGTGTAGGATCTACCTAGAACTCTCCTTTGTGTTCCACCTAAATCACATTCAAATAAATTATGTGATTAGGATCATGTACATACTTCTTAAGCAAAGAAATATAAAAAATATCATGAACTCTCATGCTAGCAGTAAATGCAAACCTATATACAACTCGTCCTATCCTATCAAGGACTTCGAATGGCCCACAATATCTCAGTTCCATCTTGGCACAACTCCCCAACTTTAGGGAATTCCTCTTTGTATTTACTCTTAAGTAAACATGATCCCCCACTTTAAATTACTTCTATACTCTTTTTAAATCGGCATAAATTTTCTTCTTGTCTTGGGATGTCTTTCAATTTTGCTTGATCTTAAAAATTTCCTGTTCCATCGCCTTGATCATTTTTTCCCCAAGTATTATATTGTTTACTGGACTATCCCAATTCACTAAATTCCTGCATCCCTTTCCATACAATTCCTCAAATGTACTCATTCCTAATGCATCTTGATTCCCATTATTATATGCAAATTCTACCAAGTGTAGGTAAACTTCCCACTTGAATGGATTTTCCATCACATACATCCTTAGCATATCCTAAAGGACTTGATTCCCCCTTTCGATTTGACCATATGTTTGAGAATGATACATTGTACTAAAATTTAGTTGAGTCCCCAACTCCTAAAATAATCCTTTCCAAAAATTGGATGTGAACTTTGCATCTCGGTCTGAGACTATTGCTTTGGGTAACCCATGCAATATGAATATCTCCTTCATGAAGATATTCGCTATGTCACTTGTTTTATGAGTGGAATTGAATGGAATAAATTGATCTACCTTTGAAATCATGTCCACCACAACCATGATTGAAACATGCATCTTCACTGCATTGGAAAACCTATTATAAAATCCATAGAAATTACTTACCACTTCCATTCTAGATTGAGAAAAGGCTATAACAGTCTTGTTGGATGTTGATGCACTGCCTTGATTTGTTGGAACTTTTGACACTAAGAAATATATGATGCTATGTCCTTCTTCATACTATGCCAAAAGTATTGCTTCCTTGTTGTTGTTATAGTCTTTTGAAAACCTAGATGTCTAGAGTATGGATTTTGATGAATTTCATCCATTATTGTCTTTCTAAAATCTACACAATTTGGAATGTACAATCTATCCTGATAAACAAGAAGATTATATCCTTATAGTCTATCCGAGATGATATTCTTCACACTTTTCATCTAATTTTCCTTGATGTAATTTTTATTTTATTTGAAGGTAATTCTCATCCTTGTTTTGGGCTTCAAGACCTGTTGTCCTCAAATCTTATTTGCACATACTTAATGTTGCTACTTGAAATTTTCTTCTAAGGGTGTTTGCGACCTTATTCTCTTTTTATTTTACATGCTTGATTTAAAAATCAAACTCAAACAAAAAATCCAACCACCTATATTTCTTGTCATTCAAGTTTGGCTGATAAAACAAATACTTTATACTCGGGTGATGTCACGTCCCCATGCCTCCGACCGGCGAAGAGGACGCGACCCGTGACTTAAGCCACTCGGGCTAAGAGCCCCATGAACATGTACAGGCATAAAATTGCTGAAACAGAATGCTGAAAGAAAATGCATTGCAGTATAACATGCACAAATGCGATTGTTTATCACACACAGCTCTAATTATTTATCTTGCACAGCGGAATCAACATGCATTCCCACAAGCATTCATTTTAACCTGTTCATCGTATCATTAACAGTAATATGGTTGCAGAAATAAAATATGCAAGGTCACTTATCTTATGAGGAACTCGTTCCGCAGCCACCTACATCGCTGCAACGTTCCACCCAACCATAGGCCAGCATGCTCCTTGATCTCTCAGCAACGCTGCCACCCCCGATCTGGGCATGATTCTCCAAGGAATAAGGGAACAAGCAGTCTTACACATAGCTAGGGATACACAAAACACAGCCAAGCCAACACAGTTGGGTTTATCAGGCCCTCCAGGAGTTGGGGAAAGGCTAAATTCTAAGCTGGTGAGCTCATTACAGAGCTAGGAAAACCTACACCAAAACTAGCCTGACTTCTAAGACACCCACACACACCCAACACAAGGAATCAGTCCCTTCTCTCCTACACAGTCCCTCAGGCCCCGCATTCCCTTCCAGTGCTATTAAGGGGTTGTGGAGAAGAAATCTAGCCCTCTAGCTCTGTCTGTGTGGTTTCCAACACCAGGTTTATCAAGCAAACCAATCCAACATCCCTGCTCCTTACACAGTCTGAAGATCAACCATTGCACGCATGCAATCAATTAGCTATCACAACTTACGCAGGGAAAACAATTCCTAAGTGAATCCCAACCGTTCCAACGTAACAGCATCACAATCACAACAGGGGAAAAACCACAGCCCGTCCTGGGCAACAAAATCCTCGGGAAAACATACACAGACCATGCTGGGAAATAAATTACAGTCTCCCGACCTGTGCGTGAGCAACAAACAACGCAGACCCCATGAACTAGCCTGTGAGGAAAGGATACGGCCACACTATGCACAAATCTGCAGAAGAAAACCACGTGGGTAAAACTAGGAAATTCCTGCGCGTGAGGATGAACATGAATTCCACTCCTTCTTGAGTGCGAGCAGCTTACAGAGAGGACACAGATAGGAAGTGCATGAGACCAAAACAAGAAAGAATCCTTTGCGTGGAAAAACCATCAGACCCCGTGAGGAATGAACAGACCTCTGCTCCTGCGTGAGGATGAACAAAACGACAGGCAATGGAGACTGCAGATCGAAAGTGCATGAGAGCTTCAGCACTACCGTGGAGAGAGTGGAAGTCCTGCGTGAGTGTGGATGGTGGTTTCTTCCATTGTGAATTCAACCGCTGTGGTGGAGTGTGCGTGTGGGTGAGGACTGATAGTCCTGTCACCCCACTCCCAAAATAATTAACTGCCTCAACCACCAACAGCCATTCTTAATGAAAGTGGTTGGAATAAAACAAGGTAAGAAGACACATGGATTTTCACCCCATTGGCCAAAGTTGGACAAATCCCCCCCACATCCTCATCCTTGGGAAAATCATGCCCCTTTCTCATTTTAGTTGCCGCGATCATATCTGGTCGGGTTCATTTAATTAATATAGATGCATATTTACATGATGACCAACATAATATATGCTGCATGCCCCGATATGCCATCGGTGACAATTTAAATCCAAAACATAGCATAACTGACCAATGGTGGGGCCTTGGCCTTTGGCTCCACACCATGATCATTTACAATATATACATCATCATATACATCTAATGCAACGGGGTCAAAACCGGGGTGTTACAGGTGATCAATCCTAAGGTCAACTCTTCTTCCTGGCAAGTAGTGTCTCCGCTTATTGAGGACATGTATTATGGCTGCTAGTTCTAAATCACAAATCACATAATTCATTTCATGTTCTTTTAATTTACTTGACTCGTATCAAATCACAAATAATCCCTGCATAATCACTCCACCTAGCCCTTCAATGCAAGCATCCATACATACTACAAAATATTTGTTTGGATATGCAATCTTCAAAATAGGGAAACTAGTAAGTAAATTCTTCAATCGATGGAAGCTTTCTTCGCAATTTTCAAACCATACAAATTTTACATTATTTCTTTGCAATGATGTAATTGGGTGAGTGATCTTGGATAATCCCTCAATGAACCACCTATAGTATCATGCAAGACCTATAAAAGATCTAACATCTGTGACATTCTTTAGAGTATCCCAATTCATTACGGATTCAATATTTTCGAGATCCATTTCAATTTCTTCTTATGAAATAATATGACCCATATAATATACTCTTCTTTGATAGAAGTCACACTTTCTTAGCTTGGCATACATTTTTTGCTCTCTAAGGACTTACAACACCATTCTCAAGTGTTCCTCATGTTCTTTTTCAATCTTTGAGTAGACAAGAATTTCATCCAAGAACCCTAGCATGAACTTATCCCAATACATACTAAACACACTATTAATGAGACACATGAATATGGTAGGTGCATTAGTGAGACCAAATGGCACCACCATGAACTCATAATGGACATATCTTCTCCCGAAAGCTATCTTGTGAATGTCTTCTTCTTTTATTATTACTTGATGATAATTGGATCTCAAGTCAATCTTCAAAAAAACCTTTGGCTCCCTTCATTTAATCAAACAAATCAACAATTCTAGGAAATGGGTACTTATTCTTGACTGTCACTTTATTTAGTTGCATGTAATAAATACATAGCCTTAAAGTCCCATCTTTCTTCTTGACAAATAACACCGGTGCTCACCAGGGACACACACTTGGTCCAATATACCTCTTGTCCACTAATTCTTGTAGTTGCATTTTCAACTTTACCAATTCCAACGTGCTCATTCTATAAGGATGTTTGGAAGCTTGTGTTGCCCCTGGAACAAGATTTATTGTAAAATCGATGTCCCTTTTTGGTGGCAATCCTGGTACTTCATTTCAGAAATACATCTTTGAACTCTTCCAACAACCGCCGGCGCTAATATTCTATTTTTGGAGCTTTGTCCTCTAATTATTATGATATATGGGATCCATATAGATGGCAACCTTTATTTTAAAACTTCCTTAACTGTAAAGTTGAAATCTGTCTTACTGAAACATTCCTTTCACCAATGTTGACTTTCCCTCTTCATCAATGCATTCAAATACCTTTTTGTAGCAATCTACCTTGGCCCTATGCTTTTATAACAAATCCATACCAATAAGAGCATCATAATATTCTAAGGGTAGGGCATTCAAATTCACTTTTGATGAGTCCATTCAACTCTATGGGGCACTCCATTACTACTTTGCTTACTGTTCTTTTTGTGCCAGTGTCTAATTGAACTAGCCAAGACTTGTTATGCGTCATTTTTCTAAGAGAACAACTTTCAACCACTTTTTAAGTAACATAACTATGAGTAGACCTTGGATCAATCAAAACATAAATAGATTTCTTAGCAACCTTACCTTCAACTTCCCACCAACTTACATCGTTGTTGATTGATAATATGTCTGATGGTTATTCAAAGCTGTATAAACTCAGTGAGTTTCCCTTGCCATATATTCCATTGTAACTGATTCTTCTAGGTTATCCAATATTCGAGGTTTCTCTCTTCGATGCCAACAATATTTAAGCATGTGGTTTTCTCCACATCCCCAACACTAAAGTGGTCCTTTTGGCCCTTTTTCTGCTACTATTGCTAGATTAAATCCACTTCATGATTGCTTCACTTGTGGAAAACCCCTTGGCTTATTTTTAAATAGAGGTTTTAATCTACTTTTCCTTTGTTCAATTCTTCCTTTTGGCTTTCCTTTCCATGCTAGTTGAACTTCTTATTTTCCTTTGCTTTGCTCATAGAAATGCATTGTCATTCTGATGGCTTCATCAAGACTGGGTGGATTAACAAAACTCAATCTTATCTCTGTAACTTTGGGGAATAGTTCCAAGAAAAATATGAATATATACTCTTTCATACTTGATGTAATCTACATACCTCAACAAATACAAAAACTTATGGACATGCTCTTCCATTAACTAATTTTGTTCCAATTTTAATTTATTGAACTCTTTCCTCTTATTATCATAATACCTAGAAAATAGGTACTTTTCCTTGAAATATTTTTGAATCGCTCCGAGTTGATCCTTCTCTCCTTAACCCCTTTTACTTTCATGAGGTGATCCCACCAAATTGAAGCTCATCCATTGAAGTTGTAAATAGTAATTTTTGCCTTTTCATTTCCTCAGTAGTCATGAATATGGAAATATTTCTTCATTCCAAGAATCCATACTTTTTCTTCTTGACTTGTCTTACTTTCTTGTCAAATGTGGGAGGCCTCACCTTCCTAAATTATCCTTGAGGAATTATTTTAAAATTACTTCTTCTTTCAAAAATACCAGAAGTATGCTTTGGGGTACTTCAAGAACCAAAAGAATCACATGGCTTGCTAGAGGAAAATATTAATGAAGATACCTGACACATCTTACTCAAAGAACCATTTCTTGTACTTAGAGTCCTCTTTCTAATGTGACTTCTAGAGCCACACTCTGCACTTCTTCTTCCTTGACTAACATTTCATGGATTAGATCCAAGATTAGCTCTCTACTAGATATTAGTAAGCTTATGAAGGATGGTGGCATTAATTTATTTCTGCTCTTCTTGATCCTTTATCAACCCCTTATTGAAACTTCTCTTTTTTTCAACTAAATTTTGGGGAGTGATATGCTCTCTCCTCCCATTATATTTTTTCTCTACAATTTATGCTTGCATATTTTTCCCAAACACATCCTCATCGTGCCCATAGGGATCCTAGGCATCATTCATGGTTACCAATTGTGTTTGGGACTCCTTCCCTTTTGCTTGTTTCCCATGCTACAGTTGTTCAAAGGTTGTTAACTGCATATTGTGCATCATATAGATATTTATTAGGAATATTAGTAGTACATGAAATGATACACAAAATATTATTCTTTTCATAAATCATCCCCATGGATTAATTCCTAGGGTTCTTAATTTCTTGGTTCTTTTGTTCGATTTATGCATTTATGGAAACTACTGTCAGTGACATTTTTTGTCAAATTAGAGTCATATGCATTTTTCTATTTTGAATCTGATAAACATATGAATTACTCATACTTATTTGACCGTGATCCATCATTATCCTATGTGCAAGCCGAGGATGTGCCTTGAATCATATCATTGGATCGTGATTTTCTTTTCTACAACACCCTTAATTCAACCTATTGGAAACATATAGATTAGATTTCCTTGAATCCATGAAGGAATCAGTTGTAAATTGAAACCACAAATTGTTTTGCAAAAACTTTTATCAACACTTCCATTGCATTTCTGATCATGTGCTTGTATATATGTATTTCTTGTCCCATACAATGCTAGTGTTGAAACCATTAGCTCTAATACCATATGTCACTTCCCTGTCGATCGACCCAACCAACAAAGGGGACATGAATCAAATAAGATATTCCAAATTTCTCCCATAAGCAAAGTTACGAATTACACGACACGTAAAATAAGTGTTTCAAACTAATTAACATGGTTAAATATAGTTAATAAGTTCCATAATTAGCTTGACTAAACACTCTTGACATTTCCATTCTTTCCAACTTTTTCGACATCAAAAATCGGTTGTTGAAACCGCATAATTGGTCCCTAACAAAACTACCCTAACATGTCAACTCCAACCATTATATTCTACCCTTTTGACTATACCTGGCCTTTCCAACGTTTCAACATCAGGAGGCAAAAGTTGAAACTGGAATGTAATCCATATCTCCACACAGTGATTCTTGATGTTGACTTAGACCTCTCTGCTTTGGTGTCAGTACCACTGGTTTTCCTTTTGATGTGGCCCCACTGCCCAGGACTCCATGGACGACATTAGAAATATGACGATCCACTTGCATTGATCACTACCACCCTCCAACTTGGAATTTGAGAGTTAGAACTCAACCATGTTTATATGATACAACCTCAAGTCCCAATTTTCGATGTCAACAACGCTACTTCGGAATTGATATCAATATGTTGGTCCATTCACTAATACTAATTCGATCCCAACATTTGCACCCTGGCGTTGGCACATGGGCACTTTGACAGTTGGCCACAACTTGTTGTTTAACAACATACTCCACCATGATTTCCCTTTTTTGCCTTAGACATTAGTACTAATGCTTCAGTCATGGAGATTCAAGAATGTTCTTTCAATTTAAAAGACATATGTATATGCGAGTTAAAAAACACAATGAAGATACAATTAATCTACATACACTTGTGTAAACTAGTATATTCATTATGAGCATAACAACAATGAAATCATGCACATAGATAAACTCATTTTCAAGATATGCACAAGCATTCAGTTAATAATTCAGGATGCCTATTTCATTCCATTCAACATGAGTAAATAATCATCGATATCACATATATTTTTGGCATCCATACACAACAGAGACATTTATATTTTAATTGAAGTCATCCGAGAAACTGGCTATGTGAGGTAAATGGATGCTCCACCCAAATGTAGGCACTCTTTCCAACCTCTATTATTTCAGCTAAGAGTGCACTCCCGATATGGGCTATGTTATCCAATAGGAAGGAACTATACAAGCTCACTCACAGCCATATGCACCCACACAATCATGCTAATCCAGCACACTGTTGGGTTTATCAAGCATGTAGAGAGACATGGAAGTTGAATGATAAGCTAGTGAGCTCAAGCATAGAGCTACACGCATCTCAATTATATTCAACCATCCTTGACACCCACATTACCTACCACACCCAACACAAGGAAGGTCCCTTTATCTTCTATACAGTCCCTCATGTGCCCCTTCCCTCCAGTGCTATTCAAGGTGGGAATATAAAGGTCCATGTTGCTAAACCTTCATAGATTCTTTCCTTCACTGGGTTTATCAATTCATTCTATCCTTTGATCCCTGCCTAACTTTGTATCCCTAGTGGCATTATGGTTCATCCATAGAGTTCAAATTGCAAGCTTTTGGACATGGAATCTCTAATGGATTTTTGGGTATTTGTGTAACGAACATAAAATAAGATAATAATTTATAGTTAGGTTAGTATGAAAGGAGGAGTCTCCTCATCATGAATGTCCAAGCCAAATTTAAGTCCAAGAAAACATTGTAATAATAATCATCTAATATAATATTCTTATTTATCATCCAACATGATAGTTGGATTCGATTATTAAGAGATCAATTGGACTCGGTTGCTCCATTTGGTATCAGAGAAACCGAGTCCGGTTGATCTCTTAATAATCGAATCCGACTATCATGTTGGATGATAAATAAGAATATTATATTAGATGATGATTATAACAATTTTGTCTTTGCCTTAAATATGGCTTGGACATTCATGATGAGGAGACGCCTCCTTTCATACTAACCTAACTACCAATTATTTAATTATTTAATTATTAATTATTATCTTATTTTATGTCTGTTACACTGCCACTCCCTTTAAGGGAGCTTTGTCCTCAAAGCTTAAGTATTTCCTAATGTCATATTTTATTCTAGCTCTATGTTGCACCGATGACTTGAGAAATGCAATTTTGATTACGACCATTGCCTCATTTTGGTTATTATGTCTTGGTATTTGCAATAAGTATGAACTTGGTGAAGTTTTGTTTACGCTTTTTCTACTTGTGTGATTGCTTCTTTTAAATATGTTTGTCGTCAATTGAACATGCTCAACATACATTACGACCTTAACTATTTCCGTGTTGTTATTCCCAACACATTTTGTGTCAGTTCCCTTGAACAGGATCCTTTTGCTTATAATGCTCATAAGAACACCGGTCTTATCTTGTGTCTGATAGATATTATAGTTGCTTTCATTAATGTTCTTTATAGTCGTCCTTGTGATGATATCTATCCTTCATGTGTTTTTTATTGTGACATTTTTGTCGAAGAATTGATCATATTTATTGTTAGCAACATCGGCTTGTCCCTTATCACAATCTTGGTCAGGATCATCCTTCTCCTTGTCAATTATCTCATTGTCGATTCCTTTATTACTAGGGTATGTTATATCTTTGTATTGCATGTTATATTGATTGATGCCATTACTCTCATCGAGGATGACATACTGGCCTACTCTATCTTCTTTTTTTTCATCCACTTGGGTGGCTTCTTCTACGTGATTTTCACCTCTATCTAAATTTACTTTAAATGTTTTGTTAATAGTTTTCTTTATTTCATCTATGTCCTTAAGTATTTTCTCAAGGAGATTTATAAATTCGTCACTCTCACTATAAGATGCCATGGATGTTTGTAGAACGCTATTTTGGCCTTTTAAGGTGAAATTTAGAATAATAATATATTAATTAAATTATTTTTTTTCATAAACTATATAATATTTTGTATATATATATATATTTTTAACAAATATTATAATAATAATATATAATTTTTTTTTTTTTTAATATATTACAATATTATATTATATTATATTATATATTATATTATTATATTGAAAAGTTATATTATAATATTTAATTTTTTTTGTTTTTTTTGTTTTTGGTTTGTGCAGGTCGTGGAAGTGGAGCGACGATGGTGGATGCTAAGGGGCAACGTGCGTGGGAAGAACCCGTGGAGAGGAGGACGCGCAGAGGAAGTCGGGCGATGGGGGAGGAGCGGATCGGTGGAGGAGAATGGCGAGGGCGTGAGGGAAGGCTAGCGGTGGAAGAACATGTATAGAGAGGAGCTTGGGCATGCAAGTTGGAGTTGGAAAGGGCGGTGATGAGAGGTGGAGCAGGTGCAGTGGAGAGCGGTGTGGAGGAGAAGCAGACTTTGATGGTTGCGGAGGATGTAGCACTGGGTGGAGTGAGGGAACTGGAATGCACGTGGGAGGAGAAGACTGGAGCAGTAGATGGTGGAGGACGAGTGCGAAGGATGAAGGTGATGTGGAGTGTGGAGTAGTTGGGGAATGGAGGAGGTGGCGGATGGATGAGTGGGTGATGGAGGCATGAGGGGATGGAGTTAAGGGATAGCGTGAAATATGGGATGGGTGGAGTTTTTTGAGGTGGAAATATTTCACCCCGCACCTATATATAATTGCATGCCTTGCCTCACTTATCATCCTACTTAGGAGTATCTCTTGAGAGCCAAGGACGTGGGTACGAGGTATCTTTTAGGACCCTTCCACTTCTAGCTATGCAGGTGAATGATGGTGCATCAAATGAAAAATGGAGAGATGAGTTGTGAGATTCACGTAGAATCTTGTGACAGGATGATGGAAATAGCGATACAAGTTGACTGATGCGAGGTGAGGATGAGATGAATCCGAGCTCAAGACAAAGGAGCGAATCCGCTCTGATACCAAATGGAGAAATCGAGTCTAGTTGATCTCTTAAGAATCAAATCCAACTATCATGTTGGATGATAAATAAGAATATTATATTAGATGATGATTATTACAATGTTGTCTTGGCCTTAAATATGGCTTGGACATTCATGATGAGGAGACACCTCCTTTTATACTAACCTAACTATAAATTATTTAATTATTAATTATTATCTTATTTTATGTTCATTACAATTTGACGCTCTCGATTTCTCCTCGTGATGGGTATACATTATTTTCTCACTGTATTTCAAAAGATACACCAATTTATGGGATTTTCAACATTGTGCTAACGTGGACTTATCATTGGTTACATTTTCTATTAATCTCACTATTATGAATGCAACACACCCCCCCAATTCTTGTTATGGTTGCTTGATGATTCCATAGGGGTGAAGGAAACAAACTTTCTTGAGGGAATTTACTTCTACATCAAGTAAAATAACCACATTCCCTATTATACGATTTTATGCACTCATTCCATGCTCCATTAAACCCATCAGCAAATTTCTCAGTGACTTTCTTACAATAGAATTAAAGAGTGGAAAGGATGAACGCTTGGTTTCTCAAGATGACACATGGAAATAGAGGGTTGAATCTCTCATACCCCCCTCAACTCTACCTAGTGGATAAATCTAATCCCTCATTCTAGTTGCCTCCATAGCCAATTCTTGGACTTTTAATTGCATTATAATTATTTTACATGATTTTTACATTTTCCCATGGCTTAATAGCACAAGTTCCACAAAATAAAAAAATACTTGCCTCTATGTTCTTATGCATTCAATAGTGGGGCTTTGGCCTTTATCTCCACACTAGGAATGATACATCACATATACACAATATCTACACATCAAGCCAATATATTCAAGGAGTCATAATGGGGCCATTACAGGCACTAGCAATTAAAAGCCTCTAGAGACTCATCAACTAAGAAGGAATTTGAAATAATGTTATTATATGGAAATGTAATTACCCATTGAATTTTTAAGAGTTATTTTAATCTCCAACTAAATAATATACCATTGATTCAATAATATGGAAAGCCTTAGTACATATTCCCCCTCATTAGAAATTGGCTTGTGAGAAGAATAGGGGATGGAAAAAAATGTGGCGATATAGATGGGCCCTTGGATGGGATGTGTAGGGTAGATCCATATTCCCTTGCATGTATTAAATATATTGAATTTTCAAGGAAGGTTTGTATTAGCAGATGTAGCAAATTGAATTGTTACTAGATTATAGAAGCAGTGTTGGCCAAGTTTGGTCAAAACTTGATTGAAAGGACTAGATGGTGATTCTTGGTAGGATGTATATACTAGGATTTCAGTGTGTAGAGTTATATTACATTAAAAATGGATAAGGACTCCTTGGTATGGTCCAAAAACCCTTCTCTAGGTAATTTCACAACAAGTATTTTATATAAGGCTATGTTTGAAGAAGAGGGAAGAAAAGTAGCTTCATTGTGGGGAAGGATATAAAAAGTTAAATATCATATGAAGTCATATAATTTCATGTGGTCAGCACTAGCTAACAAATCATTGATTTATAATGTTCTCCAACGGAGGCTAAGGAAAGGTCTAAATAGGTGCACACTATGCAAGAGTGAGGTGGAAAAAATTGGTCATTAGTTGGTTCATTGTGCTTTTTTTTAGGATGTATGGAAGGTTATACTTCTATTTTCTAGAGATTGAGGATCATGGAAAGAGGCATCTATGTTATATTATGAATAAACAGTTTGAATAAAAATCCTTAAAAAAACATAGATGATTTCCTTTGATCACCTCCAGGTCTTCCTAAAGTACCATGACAATTAGGAAATTTCAAGATTGATAAATCTCACCCATGGGATTTATTTTATGGTGCACACCACAAAACCCTTGGACTGTGTGGGTTTGGTGGGGTAATTAATCTCATTGAAGCACATAATATCTCTTTTAAAGTAGGTATTCAAACAAACACATACAATGCGGAAAAATGGAAGGCTTTGACTATTTTATTGAAGTCGGTAATGGAAAAAGGAAATTATCATGTTAATATTTCATGAGATTCCAAATTGGTTATAGATTAGGTTAATCCTACAATAGGAATGCATAACTTTTTGTTTATACCATTTTTCAATCAACTTAAGTTGATGAAATAAATGATCTATCCAAACAAGCTCTATTTATAGTGGAAGAATCCTAGGAGACACTATAGGAAGAGGAAAGTATACTTCAACCAATCACAAGGAGATTCCTTCATGTTATTTGAATCTGCTTTTATATGTCAATTTATTTCAATAGTGTTTATGACTCAACTATTCAGTTTTTCCAGATATTTTTTAGGCCATGTGGGAACTATATAGGGTTATTTCTTACCTTATTGGAATTTAATATTTAGATCCTAATTATAATACTATATTGTTGATGTATTTGTAACTTCGCAAGATATTATGATGTATATTATCATTGTATGTTGTTGCACCCCCCATTGGGGATCTGTTTACCCCCTTTTGGGATGTCTTAATTGTGTCTAGACCATGAGGTACAACCTCCATTGTAAGTCGTGGAAATAGTCCTTAGTGTAACAACATGTAATGTGTATTTGGAGTCTCTTTGGGAGAAGTCGGCCTTTTTAGGGAAGACATGTGGGACCCACTATTATGTTTGGTCAGTGACTTGAAAGAGTATAAATAGGGAGGCTCTCTTCCTCATTTATACACACCTCACACTCTCAAGTTTGCATGAGAGAGAGAGAGAGAGAGGAGGAGAGATAAATAGTTGTTGAATACTTCTTATTACTATGTTTGAGCATCTTATTATTCTGAGGAAGTTTGTGGGGTTTTCTCCTTTATGGTTTCCCCGGTGAAAATATTTGTGTCTCCTGTATCTTTTATATCGTATGCATATTGTTGTACTCGTTATTCTTTCATATAAATATCCTATATAATCTAATCAGATCTAAATAAAAACTAACATGGTATTAGAGCCTCTCTTAAAGATGACACTCTACAGCTACAGAAACTAGCGCTTCCTATTTCAAGGTGTTCTCTCCGCAGATCATCAAGAAAAGAGGGCTAGGATAACTCGCTTCAGTATGGCGCATATTTTGGTGGAAGCAGTTTCAATATTGAAGAATTTTCATTTTTGACCTTGTCACTAGTGTTGAGAGGAACTAGGTCATCAAGTTTCAGAGGCTTCCCACCTCAATTTTCATAAAGTGGCCTAGTTTAGCAACTCACCTCAAGGAGGCTCATCTATCTGTCCAAACAGAATTTCCAAACTTTGAGTTTGGAAAATTAGAGTTTCTCTTACAAACCTTAGGTCAGCCCGCTCCAGAACCAGGTTAGACACCTCAAATCGGTAAGATATAAATCTTTGTTATTTCCATTTGAGTTTCTAGTTTTAAAATATGACTCACCATACTCATCTTGAGGAAAATCTTGGAGGGGTTGATAACTCTTAAGCATGGAAGCACAAAATCTCTCTGATCCTTGAAGAAAATGACTTGGATTAGTTCATCACTGGAGAAGTTACAGAACCAGAGGGAGATGAGGCTAAGGATGCTCATAAGAGAAGCATGTATAAGGCCAAGAGAATCATTTAAACTTCTATTAAGGATCACCTCATCCCCCATGTGTATTCATTCAAGACACCAAAGGAATTATATGATGCTTTGACAAAGATGTTCGAAGGAAAGAACATCAACCTGAAGATGACTTTGAGGAACCAGTTGAAGAATGTGAAGATGCATAACTCCGAGACTATACAATCTTACTTCACAATTGTTTCTCAAATCAAATAACAACTTGAAGCTGTTGAAGAAAATGTCAAAGAAGGAGAAATTGTAATGACTCCCTTGAATGGTTTCCCTAGATCATGGGAATCATTCATTCAAGGTATTTGTGCAAGAAGGAGGTTGATATCTTTCAGAAAAATCCGAGAAGAATGTGCACAAGAATAATCTATACTCATGACAAGAGAAGAGAATATGGGAGCAACTAAATATCAAGCTCTCACAGCTCACACCAAGAAGACTTAAAGAAGAAGGATAAGAAGGAAACCTTTCATCACAATAAGAAGAAGGACAAGAAATTGACAAGAATACCAAGAGATACACTTCAAATGTTTGATGCTACACTTGTGATGAAAAGGGACACTTTGCAAGAGATTGTCCCATCGGGAAAAGGAGACACCATGCTCATGTTGTCGAAGATGATAAACCAACAAACAAAATATTCAGACAGTAGAAGTATGATTTGAATGAAGAGTATGTGCTAATCTCAGCACTTACTAGAACTAAATCACACGAAAGCAATGATTGGATTGTGGATAGTGGAGCTTCTATACACATGAAGGGATACAATGGATCATTCATCAATATGTCTAAACATGAGTCACCTCACAAGGTGAAACTTGGGGATGATTACCAATACCCCATAAAAGGGAGTGGAGAATCTCCATACAATCTTGAATTCAGGAAATCTTTAAAGATGTAGGATGTGCTATATGTTCTAGGATTGAAGAAGAATATTCTCTCCATCTCTCCACTAGAAGCAAAGGGAATTAGGGTTTCTTTTGTCGATGGCCAAGTTCTGATGTGGCCTAGTGGAAATACAATAGAGGATGCAATAGTGATTGGACAAGAATACGAAGGCTTGTACAAGCTAAAGGGAAAGCATGAAAAGGAACTGTTTCATTATTCAATTGAACCAAGTGAGTTGTGGCACAGAATACTTGCACATGTGCACTACAGATCACTACCGATGGAAAATAAAGTAGTCTCAGGATTTCTAGAGATCCAAGAAAATCATGAAGGAATTTTCAAAGGATGCGCACAAGGAAAGAATGCTAAGAAGACATTTCCCAATAGTGAGAGAAAGGCTAAAGGAATATTGGAGATAGTACACTCGGATGTATGTGGACCTATGTCTTCTAGCTCATTAAGAGGGTATGTGTACTATGTTTCCTTTATAGATGATTTCTCACATAAGACTTGGATATATTTTTTGAAATGGAAAAGTGAAGTTTCAGTAAGTTCAAGGAATATAAATCCTTGGTCGAGAACTAGACTAATAGGAATATCAAGACTCTATGGTCAGATAATGGCGAACAGTTCACTTCGAAATAATTCAAGGATCTCTGCAAATATTTTGAGATTAAGAGGGAGTTGATCGCTCCATACAATCCTCAACAAAATGGGGTTGTGTAACGAAAGAACTGAACCATCACAGAGGCAGCAAAATCTATGTTGAATGACCAAGATATTCCTATGCACCTTTGGGCGGAGGCATCAAGAACAGTTGTGTATGTACATAACCATACTCCTCATCAATTACTTGAAAACAAGACTCCTAAAGAGGCTTTCTCAGGAGAGAAAACAGAATTCAGCCATCTGCGAATATTATGGTTGTCCATTGCATATACATAACCCAAAGGAGAAAAGGACCAAGCTTGATCCTTCTGTGAAGAAGGGTATATTCGTAGGATACAATGCTACATCAAAGGCCTACCGAATATATTTCCCATGATTCAAGAATATAGACATCAGTAGAGATGTAACCTTTGATGAAGACTCGACATACTTCATATCCGGGAAGACTCCTATCTAGGAAGTCAAGGAACCTGAAGAGGCGAGAGTCTGAGATATGGAAATTGGAGAAGCAATTCCAGAATACCTTGAAGATCATGACATGATAGAACCACAAGAGTCGGTAGATACATTCCTTGAGAAGTTTTCCCACAAGAGGAAACCAACATGGGCACGGGAGCTCATACGAGAAGCTGAAAAGTATGGTGCTCCACAGGGAATACATAGAGAAATAAAGAGGGAAAATCCCTACAATAGTTGTGTGACATCATTGACAGAGAACCTTCCACCTATGAAGAGGTTGTAGAAAATAAATAATGGAAGGATGTTATGATCGAGGAATATCATTCGATCATGAAGAGTGATGTCTAGGAGATAGTTCTGAGACTAGATAAGAAGTTTGTCATGAATTCGAAGTGGATCTGCAATATCAAGCATGTTGTAGATGGTAGCATCAAGAAATACAAGGCGAGGTTTGTAGCATGAGGCTTCTCACCGAAAGAAGGCATATAATATGAAGATAAATTTGCACCTGCGGCGAGGTACACTTCCATTAGGACCATACTTTCTTTTGCAACAGTTATGAAATGGAAAATACACCAGATATATGTTAAGAAATCTTTCATGAATGATGTAGTCAAGGAGGAAGTGTACATGGAACAACCACTGGGATTCAAGACACATGAAAGGAAGACCCATGTGTGAAAATTAAAGAAGGCCTTGTATGGATTGAAACAAGCACCAAGGACATGGTACGACAGGATGGATAGTTTCCTGATGAGATTGGGATTTACCAAGAGTAAAGCGGATTCCAACCTCTACTTCAAGGTGGAATATGGAAGACCTGTGATACTCCTGCTATATGTCAATGACTTGTTTCTGAAAGGCAAAGAGGAACTCATTACAGATACAAGGAGGAGACTTGCTACATAGTTCGATATGAAAGACCTAGGTATGATGCACTACTTCTTAGGCATGGAGGTGTGCCAAAGTGTATATGGAATCTTCCTTGGGCAAGGGAAGTATGCAGTGGATATTCTGAAGAGATTCACAATGTTGGACTGCAAGGCGATAGCCATACTTATGGCATCTAACTTGAAGCTTCTAAGTGATGCTGCATCTGATTCAATTTATGCAATAATGTATCATCATATGATTGGATCATTGATGTGCCTAACAAATACGATACCAGACATATGCTTTGCGGTGAAAACACTAATCCAGTTCTTGACGGATTCCATACATATTCACCTGATAGATACAAAGCATGTTATGAGGTACCTAAAAGGTACAATGGATTATGGGCTCAAATATGATGTGAATCAAAAGATTAACCTACGCGGTTATATTGATTCAGACTAGGAAGGTAGCACCACTGATAGGAAGAGAACCTCAGGTTGCTGCTTCAGTTTGGGATCTAGCATGATCTCCTTGTTCAGTAGGAAGCAATCATGTGTGGCGTTGAGTACAGCTAAGGCAGAGTATGTTGTCGCTTTCTTGGCTAGTTGTGAGGCAATGTGGCTACGAAAGCTACTATCTAAACTATTTCATCTCCAGTTGGATGTGACTTGTATCTTCTGCGACAATCAGAGTTGCATGAAACTGTCGAAAAACCCAGTGTTCCATGACAAGTCAAAGCACATCAAGATCAAGTTCCACTATATCAGGGATATGGTGCAGAGAGGATCAATGAAACTACGGTACGCCACAACAGAGGAGAATATAGACGATGTGTTTACCAAGCCTCTAGCAAGAGTGAAGTTTGAGTACTTCAAAGAAATACTTGGTGTGATCCACATCGAGATCCCTCGAAAGAGGGAGTGATGTATTCTATCATAACTAGAGAGACAGGTTGTCTTAGTGTATTATCCTGGAAAATTTTGTAGGTTTGCTTAGACGTAATCAGTCCTGTAGGTTATCCTTGTCTAAGTCTTGGAGAATATCATAGGTTATTCATGGATGTAATCAGTCTTAATGTGTTCTTTGCTAGAAATAGCTTATGCATGATATCTCACATGGAAAATGTGACAGGTTGTTTGAGCGAGAAAAATCCTGGTGAAGCAAGATGCTCAGATGTAATCAATCTTGTAGGTTGTCCTCGGATGTAATCAGTCCTGGTGAAGCTCGCAGGTTATCCTTGGACGTAATCCGTCCTATGACTGGTTGTTTGAGTGTAAAATGAGACCTGGCATGGTACATAGGTTACTTGGATGTAATATGCCTTGAAGTTTGTATGAACGTAAAATATCCTGGATGCAGGTTGTTCATATCTAATAAGTCCTTGAGGTTGACCAGAGAACATAAAAGGTCCTAATGAACAGGTTTTTTGGTCGTAATCTGTCCTTACATATATATCTATATATGTGTGCTCCCATGTTGAGATGATAAGGTAAGGAAGCACGAGAGGTGCACCTAGGCGGTTCTACTAATAGAACGTAGGTTGACCATGCAGAGACATAATGCACTGAGTATGCTCCTAGGAAATTCTCACATAGTAGAAGCTACAGGTTATCTCAATGATGTGAAAATGATCCTGGCTTACTACTATGGTGAAAGAACATAGGTTGTCTGCACCTGAAGCTTTGTTATCTGTCTTGATTTGTGCAAGAAAAAAGAGATGATTTGGATACGATGAGATAAAGGTATCATGGAAATGTAAATAAGATCCTGAACCGTTCCTACAAGATGGCTTGCTTGAGATGTGATGAAGACCTGGATGAGGACTAGGCCTACACCCAGTCGAGAGAGGGTTGGCTCTATAGAAACTTCTGATGATAGATAATACCGATCGATGATCAATAATAAGAAGATGATGGCAGCAACTATGATGATGACTCTATGACTTCATGATGATGACTCTATGATGAATACTTGACCAGATGTGTTGATGACTGTGAAGAGAGAGAATACCTTCCTACTTAAGAGGGAGTGTTTATGTATTTGTAACTTAGGAAGATATTCTGATGTATATTATCATTGTATGTTGTTGTACCCCCCATTAGGGATGTGTTTACCTCCTTACGGGATGTCTTAATTGTGTCTAGACCTTGAGGTACAACCTTTGTTGTAAGTTGGGGTCCCCAATGTAACATCATGTAATGTGTATTTTGAGTCTCTCTGGGAGAATTCAACCCTGTTAGGGAAGACATGTGGGCCCAGTCTTATGTCTGGTCAATGACTTGAAAGGGTATAAATAGGGAGGCGTTCTCCCTCATTTATACACACCTCACACTCTCAAGTTCGCATGAGAGAGAGAGAGAGGAGGAGAGATAGATAGTTGTTGAATACTTCTTATTACTGTTTTTTATCATCTTACTATTCTGAGGACGTTTGCAGGGTTTTCTCCTTTATGGTTTCCCCGGTGAAAATATTTGTGTCTCCTGTATATTTTATATCGTATGCGTCTTGTTGTACTTGTTATTCTTTCCGATAAATGTCCTAGATATTCTAATCAAATATAAAGAAAAACTAGCATGGTATTAGAGCCTCTCTGAAAGAAGGCACTTTGCAGCTGCGGAAACTAGGGCTTCTTAGTTCAAGGTGTTCTCTCCACAGATCATCAAGAAAAGAGGGCTAGGATAACTCGCCTCGGTAAGAAGTTTGCGAGGTTTTATCCTTTATGGTTTCCCGGTAAAAATATTTGTGTCTCGTGTATCTTTTATATCTTATGCATCTTGTTGTACTTGTTATTCTTTTAGATAAAGATCCTAGATAATCTAATCAAATATAGAGAAAAACTAACATATATGTTTTGAGGTTAAGTGGCAGGTAAGTTAAATTTATCTCGTTAATAAACAAAGACGAACTTCAAAATGCATAATGTCCATATGAAATATAGTGTCTTTTTCTAATGAATTAAAAATTATATATATATATATATATATATAAAATAATTTCACTTTCATGATCAAAAACCCCTTAAACCTAGCCCCGTGGGGTATCTTAGTTGGTTGGAGCTTTCGTGGCCAAGTCATGACTAGGTTGAGGTCGAAGGTTCAATTGTCTGGGCCCACTAGATTCAGGTTCCCAAAACTGGTTCCGACATGGTGAAGCCCCTTCGAGTGGACCCCTTGAAATTTTTCCCTTTGACGTAGTATGTTCCGTCGAAGTTAGGGGGAAATGAACCACATTAAAATAAAATAAAAAAGTTTGTCCAAAAACCTCGTAAACCTATCATTTTTATCTTGAAAATAAATATGAATATGAATATTAGAATTTGAAAATAAATTTGAATTTAAATGTTTCTTTAAACATTAATTATCTTTTGTAAAAAATAAAATATTGTAAAATTAATATACAAGTGGAATGATTTTCCTCGAAAATAGGAACATACACATAATAAATATTCTTAATCCAAACTCATTAGAGTTAATCAGAATTAGTTATTAATTTTTTATATCCCTATAATAATATGTCAAAATTATAATTTTTTTAGTTAGTCAACGTCATCCTCTTTGTAAAAAATTATAGTGGAGTAATGTTACAAGATACATCTCTTTTGGAGCAACTCTTTAATACAAATAAATGTTGTCCTTATTATTTAAGGATTATATATATGAAAACTCATGTATATGTTTTGAGTGACTTAAATGTGAGTCAATGAGTTATGTTAAAGTTGGAGCCTTTTAAAACGACTACTATAAATATATGCATTTGTGAATAAGAATATAAATTTTTTTATTTTTTTGGTCTACATCTTTGTCTTTGTATTGCTACATTGTCCCTCCTCTGGGGACATCCCAAGAAGATGAACCTTGTGAATGTAGTCCTCCTTCGGATAGATAGGAGTATATTTTTGTAGGGTACCGTAGAGTATTTATGTTACGTTAGTTATACCTTGGGTATAGAAAGAGTTGCACAGTATTGTGTAATATTTAGGTGCTTATTAAGAGACCATGTAAAGTGTTATAAAGGATATTTTTATTAAGTGATTGAAGTGAAAGACATGTATTTAGAGAAAATAATTGTTAAAGAAAACAACTTCCAAAGAGGAGGAAAGTTAAGGGTTGTATTTCAAGACTTGAAGGCATAAACTACTTTGATAGTTTAATAAAATTCCAACAAATTTGATAGTCGTATAGCCATTAAGTTTTGATAAGGAATGACGTCCATGTGAGCAAAACTTGCAGATTGAGAGGAGGCCGCATTGACAAGTGAAGGATGAAGAGTAGACACCCACGAGATCACGTCCATTGTGTAAAAGGGAAGATACACAACCATAGAGACTTGATGTTAGTTCATCTATTTCCCACATTTATTTTCTTCCTTTTGAAGACAAATGCTAAATGGATTTTCTAAGATAGACCTACAATGGTGAAGTATCAAGTGGCAACCAAGTAATATTAGAATTTGCACAGTTGATCTAGAATCTAATTATAACCTCACTTAGAATTTTCACAGACTTAAGCAAAATAATGAGAAGAAAATATGAGAGAAGAACACAAGAGATTAGAATTCAATTGGAAGAATCTACATCTGACTATTATTCAACAAGACGTATACATCTATAATGCATTCTCAATAGATAAATTTTAGAGCCTTGAAGGTAATTCTAGTAGCTCATAATAAAGAAGGCTCATCTTGACTAATTCCCCAATCTAGACAAGTGTCAATCTCCAACTCATAGTGAATGGTCACAGATTGGATAAGTGAGCCTAGGTAGGCCATGAGTGAACAAAAGACAACTAGTGAGTGGATTTTAGAAGAAAAAGAAGGAAGAGGTTAAGGCTAAAAAGTTCCACACTTTCCCAAGTCGTCCTAGTGCTCTTTGTTCATCCCAATCCAAGAGAAAAGCAATAAAAGCTACTTTGACTCATAAAAGCAGGACAAAGCAAAATTTGTGCTTTAGCTCATAAAATCAAAGTAAAAGCAAGTCGTGGTGCTAAAAGCAGGACAAAGCAAAATTTATGCTTTAGCTCATAAAATCAGAGTAAAAGCTGGTCGTGGTGCGCTAATGTGGATAAACTATCACAAGTTGGTCAAGTTATGCACTAGGAAGCCAACTAACACATGTAAAAACTTGACTAAACACTTAGGAAATTAGATAATGATGTAGTAACCTAATATCTAGATGGAATTATGATCCAATTGACCCACTTAATCCTAAATTATTGATACAGATGGATATCGGTTGCCTCCCACCTATTCCACTGGCTCAAAATAATTGTCCATTGTGGTAGTTTCCTAGTTATGTTTCTATGGTTTTTTGGGTGCCAAACTTCCGGGGCCATTTTGAGGCCCTAAACTACATTTTTTGGCGATTCGAGAGAAGGGGGTGGGAGGGGTTATCGGATAGGCCTTTCTAACTAGCTATCGAGTGCCCAAATCAGAGATCGTATGCAAAATTTATGACCCTGTGAAGTTCAATGTTCAACTAACCACCTTGAGGCCGCAAACTTTATGGTGGTTCATCTTCTAGGGTTATGTTTTGTACTTTTGGGGTTCTCACCCTCATTCTTATTATAAATAGGCCTCTTTAGCCTCATTTGTATTCATCTTGGAATGGATGAGCATAGCATCCCGCATGTCTTCTTAGATATAGCTACCACCAGTCTAGCTATTGTATTTACAATCTATTCTATTTCTGTCATTTAATAGAATATGTGTTTATTGTATCTCTGTTATATTTGCAAAATGTCTATGTTTATGATTTTGTATATGTTCTTTCATTCTGTTCACACATAAATCTAGATCAGTGGTATCGAAGCAATTTGCTCTTTAATTATTTCTCGGTGCATGTCCCTGACGAGGTCAGGGTATAAGAGAGTTTGTTCTGGAACTAGTTTCACTTTGGGAAGATCACTCTCGCCACCCCAAACGGCCTCCCATGGCAGAAGGAAAGAGATATGGCGAAGCAAGAGATCATATCAAGTCTCTCCTCGAGGAATCCCTTGAGTGATAGAGGAACGAGATGATGGATACTTTCACACAGACCCTTCTATGATTTCCGATAATGGGGAATACAGCTTCAACAAGCAAGCGTTTTGGAGATGAAACCCCATTCAAGGTACTAGTTAAATTTGATATTCCTTTATTTGAAGGCCAAATCGATGTAGATGCCCTAGATAATTGGTTTAATGTTCTAGAAGGGTTTTTCTCTGTCCACAATTTCTTTGACAGAGAAAAGATCACATTTGCACTCCTTAAGGCAGTCCCCCATGTCCAAAATTCATGGGGTGCTTATTGGGAGAAAAACTCATTAGACAAGTCTGGAATATTTGATACAAATCCCACTTGGGCCTCTTTCGTAGATGTCATCAAGGAACAATATTACCTTGTGGGAAACTATGATGACCAGTACACCAAATGGACCATTCTGTGTCAAGAGAGGGACAAGACAGTGTTGGAGTACACCAACAACTTTTATACCTTACAAACAAAGTTGGGTATAAAGGACTTCGAGCAACACCTAATATTAAAATATTACAGTGGTCTACATCAGTACATCCGAACTGAGATGGAATTCCTCGACATCTCTTAACATGGATATGCCTATCGGTATGTCGTCAAAATCGAGGAGAAATTTTGGAAAAAGAACAAGTGAGACTTTGGACCTGTGAATCCACCGCAGAAGCAAGGTAAGGGAAACCCTGGACCGCAAAACACATGACAAGGAAAAAACAACCAGTCCCCTCCACAAGCAAATAAGGGGAATGGAAAGACAAAAAAGGACACTGGGAAGTGATGTGAGATCCACAAAATCCCCTGGCATAACACTAATGAATGTCACTCAAAGAAGTCATTGGTAGTCGAGATCAAATCTTCAGAATCATATCCCGATTCTGATTCAGAACCCAATATCGCAGCTGTAGACCATGGGAAGAAGATCATTCATGCAGAACCCACTCTCACTATTGTTACCACCTAGATTCAACCATAGGATCCTAAAGACTCATAGGTACAGGAGTGCCTCTTTCACTCGCAGATGTGGGTGAAGGAGTTTCACTACAATTTGTTATTGACAAAGGTAGACAAAAGAACCTGATCTCAGCAAAATTGATCAAGAGATTGAAGCTTTTGACAACACCACACTCGCAACCCTACAACATCATTTGGATAATCCAAGGATGAGGTATCTTCATTACTCAACAATGCCTCCTACCGTATGGCATCAAGTCTATCAAAGACAAGGTATTGTGTGATGTGGTCGCACTTGAAGTTTGCGATGTTCTTTTAGGACAACCATATATGTGGAAGCTTCGTGTTGTATAGGAGTCACAACCTCACAGTGTCATTATCACTTTGGGAGGATAACTCAATCGGATCCCAGAGATAGTTTTACCTGCCACAGTCTCACAGGGTAGGAAGACAAGCTCCCACACCAGGAAATTATCCCTCTTCACAATTGCGTCTGAGAGAGAACATCAGATCATAGAGACCTCCACACCCTCTGCACAGGGTGTCTCTACTCATCAGACACAAGAATAAAATAGAGTTAGTGTTCCTTCATCCATTCGAGTACCTCTATATTGCAAGGCCATGCAATCAAAGTTCTCATACAGAAACTAATCATCCATACAATAATTACATCTCTCTCGGGATGTCAAATAAAGGCATCCTCTTCACTTCATCAAATGCCGCACCAGGAGATCATCTCAACACACAATTCGAGATATGATATGGGATTTTACGCAATGGTGAACATTTCTTCCTAAGTAGGGAGGATTGAACCATATGGATATCGGTGGCCACCCACCTATTCCACTGGCTTAAAACAATTTCCCATTGTGCCTGTTTCTTAGTTATTTTTCTACGATTTTTTGGGTCCCAAACTTCTGGGACCGTTTTGAGGCCCTAAATGACGTTTTTGGTGATTCGAGGAGGGAAATGGTTTTCCTTGACATTCATTTTTTATTAGTCCAAATATGTAAATCTCGGATAGAAATTTCCAGTGGATGATCGAGCACCCAAATCAGAATCGTATGCAAAAGTTATGACCTCGGGAAGTTTATTATTCAACTAACCACCTTGGAGTCGGAAAATTTATGATGGTTCATCTTCTAGGATTATGTTTTGGAATTTTGGGGTTCTCGCCCTCATTATTATTATAAATATGCCCCTTTAGCCTCATTTTGTATTCATCTTGGCATGGATGAGAGTAGCATCCCCCATCTCTTCTTAGAGATAGATGCCACCATTCTAGCTGTTGTATTTACAGTCTGTTCTATTTCCACCATTTAATAGAATATGTGTTTATTGTATCTCTATTATATTTGCAAAATTTCTATGTTTATGATTTTGTATTTTTTCTTTCATTTCATTCACACATAAATCTGGATCAATGGTATCAAATCAATCTGCTCTTTGATTTTTTCTCGGTGCATGTCCCCGATGAGGTCAGGGTATAGAGAGTTTAGTATCGAACTAGTTTCACTTGGAGAAGATCACTCTAGGCTTCCCTAAATGGCCTCCCATGGCAGAAAGAAAGAGATAAAATGGAGCATAATATCCTATCAATTTGCTCCTCAAGGAAGCCAAGGACGAGGTATGTGCATTACTCAAAGAAAGGCAACATTTTCACTTCATCAAATGTTGCACCAAGAGATCATCTCAACACACAGTTTGAGATATGATACTGGATTTGACGCAATGGAGAACATTGATGTCTAAGGAGGGAGGATTGATCCATATGGAGATAGGTGGCCACCCACCTATTCCACTAGCTCAAAACAATTATCCATTGTGGTAGTTTCCTAGTTATTTTTCTACAGTTTTTCGGGTCACAAACTTTCGATGTCGTTTTGAGGCCCTAAAAGAGGTTTTTTGGCGATTCAGGGAGGGGCAGGAATATTTTCTTCAAACATGCAACTATACCCATTTAAAATATTTAAATATTGAATATACCTTTCCAACGGGATATCGAGCGCCCAAATCGGAGATCATATGCAAAAATTTATGACCCTAGGAAGTTGGTTGTTCAACTAACCACTTTGGGGCCGCAAACTTTATGATGGTTCATCTTCTAGGGTTATGTTTTTGAATCTTGGGGTTTTCTCCCTCATTCTTATTACAAATAGGCCCCTTCTGCCTCTTTTTTTTCAGCTTGGCATGGACGAGAGTAGTATCCAACATGTCTTCTTAGATATAGCTACCACTATTCTAGCTATTTTATTTACAATATGCTCTAATTTCCGCCATTTAACAGAATATGTTTTTATTGTATCTCTGTTATCTTTGCAAAATGTCTATGTTTATGATTTTGTATATCTTCTTTCATTATGTTCACACATAAATATAGATCAATGGTATCAGAGAAATCTTTTCTTTCATTGTTTCTTGGTGCATCTACCCAAAGAGGTCAATGTATAGAGAGTTTGGTCTCAAACTAGTTTCACTTTAGGAAGATCACTCTCGCTACCCCAAACAACCTCCCATGGCAGAACGAAAGAGAGACTATGAAGAAAGAGATCCTATCAAGTCTCTCCTCGAGGAATACCTCGAGCGAAAGGAATGAGATGATGGATAGTTTCACCTAGATCCTTCTACAATTTTTGACAATGGTGAATGCACCTTTAACGAGCCATCGTTTTAGACATGAAAACCCATTAAGGTAAAAGTTAACTTTGATATTCCTTTATTTGAAGGCTAGATTGATGCAGATTCCCTAGATAATTGGTTTAATGTTCTAGAATGGTATTTCTCTGTCCTTAATTTCTTCAATGGGAAAAAATATCACTTTTGCGCTCCTTAAGGCAGTCCCCCGTGTCCAAAATTGGTGGGTTACTTATTGGGAGAAAAACTCATCAGACAAGTCTAGAATATTTGAGAAAAATCCCACTTGGGCCTCTTTCTTATATGTCATCAAGGAACAGTATTACCTTGTGGGAAAATATGATGAAAATTACACCAAATGGACCATTATGCATCTAGAGAAGGACCAGATGATGTCGGAGTACACCAACAACTTTCATACCTTGTGCACAAAGATGGGTATCAAGGACTCCGAGTGGTACTTGATACTGAAATATCACAGTGGTCTACATTGATACATCCAAACTAATATGGACTTCCTCATCATCTCTTAACTTGGATCTGCTTATCGGTATGTTGTCAAAATCTAGGAGAAATTTTGGCAAAAGAACAAGTTAGACTTTGAACCTAAAAATCCACCATAGAAGCAAGGCAAGGGAAACCCTAGCTCGCAAAACATAGGACAAGGAAAAAATAACCAGTCCTCACCATAAGAAAACAAGGGGAATGGAATGACAAATAAGGACACTGGGAAGTGGTGCGATCTCCACAAAATCCCCTAGCACAACACTAATGAATGTCGCTCAAAGCAGTCGTTGGTAGTTGAGATCAAATATTCACAATCAAATCCTGATTCTGATTCAGAACCCAATGTCACAACTGTAGACCATGGGAAGCATATCATAGATGCAAACCCCACTATCGATGTTTCTACCACCCAAATTCAAACATAGGAGCCTAAAGAATCAGAGGCAAAGTAGCACCTCTTTCACTCGTAGATGTGGGTGAAAGGAATGTCACTACATTTTGTTGTTGACAAAGGTATCTAAAAGAACATGATCTCAGCAGAAGTGATCAAGAGATTGAAGCTTTTGACAACACCACACCCGCAACCCTACAACATCGCTTGGCTAAGCCAAGGATGACTTATCTGCATTACTCAACAATGCCTCCTACCATGTGGCATCAATTCTATCAAAGATGAGGTATTGTGTGATGAGGCCCACTTGAATTTTGTGATGTTCTTTTAGGACAACCATATATGTGGAAGCGTTATGTTGTATAGGAGTCATGACCTCATAGTGTCATTGTCACTTTGGGAGGACAAATTTATCGAATCTCAAAGACAGTTGCACCTGACACAGTCTTGCAAGGTATGAAGATAATCTCCCACACCAAGAAATTGTCCCTCTTCACAATTGTGTCTAGGGGATAACATCATATCATAGAGACCTCCACACCCTCTGCACAGGGTGTCTCTACTCATCAGACACAAGAAGAAAATAGAGTTAGTGTTCCCTCATCCATTCGAGTACCTCTACAGTGAAAATCCACGTAGTCAAAGTGACCATACAGAAACTAATAATCCATACAATAATTACATCTCTCTCGAGATGTCAATGAAAGGAAACCTTTTCACTTCATCAAACGTTGCACTAGGAGATCATCTCAACACACAATTTAAGATATGATATGAGATTTTACGCAATGGAGACCATTTCTTCCTAAGGAGGGAGGATTGATCCAAATGGATATCAGTAGCCACCCACCTATTCCACTGACTCAAAACAATTTCAAATTGTGGCAGTTTCCTAGTTATTTTTTATGGTTTTTCGGGTCCCAAACTTTTGGGGTTTTTTTGAGGCCCTAAATGATGTTTTTGACGATTCGAGGGGGAAAATGGTTTCTATATATGTGCATTTGTGATTATTCTAAAGATATAAATATCGTATAGAACTTTCCAACTGGATATCGAGCTCCCAAATCAAAGATCGTATGCAAACGTTATGACCTTTGGAAGTTGACTGTTCAACTAACCACCTTGGGGCCACAAAATTTATGACGGTTCATCTTCTATGGTTATGTTTTGGTATTTTTGGGTTCTCACCCATATTATTTTTATAAATATTTACCTTTGGCCTCATTTTGAATTCAACTTGGCACAGATGAGCATAGCATCCCACATCTCTTCTCAAAGATAGTTGCCACCATTTTAGCTGTTGTATTTACAGTTTGTTCTATTTCCTCCATTTAATAGAATATGTGTTTATTGTATGTCTATTATCTTTGAAAAATGTTTATGTTTATGATTTTGTATCTATTCCTTCATTTCATTCCGCAAAAATCCAGATCAGTGGTATCAGAGCAATATGCTCTTTGATTGTTTCTCGGTGCATGTCCCCGACGAGGTCCGAGTATAGAGAGTTTGGTCTCAAACTAGTTTCACTTGGGGAAGATCAACCTCGCTTCCCTAAATGGCCTCCCATGGTGAAAGGAAATAGAGACGACAGAGCAGAATATCCTATGAAGTTACTCCTCGGGGAAGCCAAGGACAAGGTATCTGCATTACTCAAAGAGAGCCAACCTCTTCACTTCATCAAATGTTGCACCAGGATATCATCTCAACACATAGTTCAAGATATTATACGGTAATTGAATCAATGGAGAACATTTCTTCATAAGGAGGGAGGATTGATCAATATGGATATTGGTGGCCACCCACCTATTCCACTGGCTCAAAACAATTATCCATTGTGGCAGTTTCCTAGTTATTTTTCTACGTTTTTTGGGTCACAAACTTTCGAGGTCGTTTTGAGGCCCTAAACAACATTTTTTGGAGATTAGGGTGGGGGGGGGTGAATATTAGACATGAACATGAAAATATCTATAGTCAAAAGACAGGGCCGCAAGCTTTATGACAGTTCATCTTCTAGGGTTATGTTTTTTACTTTTGGGATTTTTTCCTCATTCTTATCATAAATAGGCCCCTTCTTCCTCATTTTGTTTTCATCTTGGCACGAATGAGCGTAGTATCCCACTCTCTTCTCAGAGATAGCTACCACAATTCTAGTTGTTGTGTTTACAGTTTGTTCTATTTCCGCCATTTAACAAAATATGAGTTTACTGTATCTTTTTTATCTTTGAAAAATGTATGTGTTTATGGTTATGTATATGTTCTTTCATTTCGTTCACACATAAATATGGATTAGTGGTATCAGAGCAATATGCTCCTTGATTATTTCTTGGTGCATGTCCTCGACGAGGTCAGGGTATAGAGGGTTTCGTTTAGAAATAGTTTCACTTGGGGAAGATCAGTCTCACCAACCCAAATGACCTCCCATGGTGGAAGGAAAGAGAGAGGAATGAGCAGGAGATCCTATCAAGTCACTCCTAGAGGAAGCCCTCGAACGATAGAGGAACATGATGATGGATATTTTCTCTGAGATCCTTCTATGAATGCCGACAATGACGAATGCACCTTCAATGAGCAAGCATTTCAGAGATGAAACCTCATTCAAGGTACAAGTTAACTTTGATATTCCTTTATTTGAAGGTCATATTAATGTAGATGTCGTAGATAATTGGTTGAATGTTCTATAAGGATATTTCTCTGTCCCCAATTTCTTCGACAGGGAAAATATCACCTTTGCGCTCCTTAAGGCAATCCCCCATGTCCAAAATTGGTGGGGTACTTATTGGGAGAAAAACTCATTGGACGAGTCTGGATTGTTTGAGACAAAACCCACTTGGGCCTCTTTTCTATAGGTCGTCAAGGAACAGTATTAAACTATGGGAAACTATTATGATCAGTACACAAAATAGACCATTCTACGTCAAGAGATGGACCAGATGGTGTTGTAGTAAACCAACAACTTTCATACCTTGCGCACAAAGCTGGGTATCAAGGACTCCGAGAAGCACCTAATACTGAAATATCGCAGTGGTATACATCGATACATCTGAACTAATATGGACTTCCTCGACATCTCTTCACTTGCATCTGTCTATTAGTATGATATCAACATTGAGGAGAAATTTTGTAAAAAGAATAAGCGAGACTTTGGTCATGCGAATCCATTGTAGTATCAAGGCAAGGGAAACCCTGGACCGCAAAACATAGGACAAGGAAAAGACAACCAGTCCCTGCCACAAGAAAATAAGGGGAATAGAAAGACAAATAAGGACATTGGGAACTGGTGTGAATTCCACAAAATCCCCTAGCACAACATTAATGAATGCCACTCAAAGTAGTCATTGGTAGTCGAGATCAAATATTCAAAATTAGATCCCGATTCCAATTCAGAACCCAATGTTGCAGCTACAGACCATGGGAATCATACCAATGATGCAGACCCCACTTTTACTGTTGCTACCATCCAGATTCACCTAGAGGAGCCTAAAGACTCAGAGGCAGAGGTGTGCCTTTTCCACTCATAGATCTGGGTGAAGGGAATTCACTGCATTTTGTTTGTGAAAACGACAACGAAAAGAACATGATCTCAACAGAAATGATCAAGAGATTGGATCTTCCAAAAACACCACACCCTCAACCCTACAAAATACTTTTGCTAAGACAAGGATGAGGTATCTTCATTACTCAACAATGCCTCCTACCATATGGAATACATCCTTTCAAAGACTAGGTGTTGTGTGATGTGGCCCAGTTGAAGTTTTTGATGTTCTTTTAGGACAACCATATATGTGGAAGCATCATGTTGTATATGAGTCACGACCTTGCAGTGTCATTGTAACTTTGGGAGGACAACTCTATCAGATCCCAATGACATTTATGTCTTCCACAGTCTCACAGGGTAGGAAGATACGCTCCAACACTAGGAAATTATCCCTCTTCACAATTACATCTGAAGGAAAACATCAGATCATAGAGACCTCCACACCGTCTACATAGGGTGTCTCTGCTCATCAAACACAAGAAGAAAACAGAGTCAATGTTCCCTCATCCATTCGAGTACCTCTATAGTGTAAGGTCATTCAGTCAAAGTGCTTGTAAAAAAAAAATCCATCCATACAACAATTACAGCTCTCTCAAGATGTTAAAGAAATCCAGCCTCTTCATTTCATCAAATGTCGCACTAGGAGATCATCTCAACACACAGTTTGAGACATAATATGGGATGTGACGCAACGGATAAAATTCCTTCCTAAGGATGGAGGATTGATCCAGATGGATATCGATGACCACCCACCTATTCCACTGGCTCAAAACAATTGTCCATTGTGGTAGTTTCCTAGTTATGTTTCTACGTTTTTTCGGGTCACAAACTTTCGAGGTCGTTTTGAGGCCCTAAACAATGTTTTTTGGTGATTCGGGTGGGGATGGAATACTTTCCTTGAACATGCAACTATCCCTAGTCTAAAGATGTAAATTTGCGAAATACCTTTCCAACGGGATATCGAGCGCCCAAATCGGAGATCGTATAAAAAATTTATGACCCCAGGAAGTTGAGTATTCAACTAACCACCTTGGGGCCGCAAGATTTATGACGATTCATCTTCTAGGGTTATGTTTTCTACTTTTGGGGTTTCTCCCCCATTCTTGGCACGGATGAGCGTAGCATCAAACATCTCTTCTCAGAGATAGCTACCACCATTCTAGTTGTATTTACAATCTATTTTATTTCTGCCATTTAACAAAATATATGTTTATTGTATCTCTTTTATCTTTGCAAAATGTATGTGTTTATGATTTTGTATATGTTCTTTCATTTCATTCACACATAAATATGGATCAGTGGTATCAGAGGAATCTTCTCTTTGATTGTTTCTCGATGCATGTCCCCGACAAGGTTGGGGTATAGAGAGTTTGGTATCAAACTAGTTTCACTTGGGGAATATCACTCTCACCGCCCCAAATGGCCTCCCATGGTAGAAGAAAGAGAGAGGATGGAGAAGGAGATCCTATCAAGTCTCTCCTCAAAAAATCCCTCGAATGACAGAGGAACAAGATGATGGATAGTTTCGCCCATATCCTTCTATGAATTCCGACAATGGCGAATGCATATTCAATGAGCAAGCATTTCGGAGATGAAACCTCATTCAATGTTCAAGTTAACTTTGATATTCCTTTATTTCAAGGTCATATCAATGTAGATGTTATAGATAATTGGTTGAATATTCTATAAGGGTATTTCTATGTCCACGATTTCTTCGACAGGGAAAATATCACCTTTGCGCTCCTTAAGGCAGTCCCCCATGTCCAAAATTGGTGGGGTACTTATTGGGAGAAAAACTCATCAGACGAGTCTAGATTGTTTGAGATAAATCCCACTTGGGACACTTTCATATATGCCATCAAGGAACAGTATTACCTTGTGGGAAACTTTGATGACCAATACACCAAATAGACCATTCTGTGTCAAGGTGACAGACCAAACAGTGTTGGAGTAAACCAACAACTTTCATACCTTGCACACACATTTGGGTATCAAGGACTTCGAGCGGCACATGATACTGAAATATCACAGTGGTCTACGTCAGTACATAAAAACTAAGATGAACTTCCTCGACATGTCTTCACTTGGATATGTCTATCAGTATGCTATCAAAATTGAGGAGAAATTTTGGAAAAAGAACAAGCAAGAATTTGGCCTTGTGAATCCACCGCAGAAGCAAGGCAAGGAAAACCCTGGCACACAAAACACAGGAAAAGGAAAAGACAACCAATCCCCACCACAAGAAAAGAATGGGAATAGAAAGATAAATAAGGACATTGGGAAGTAGTGTGAGTCCCACAAAATCCCCTGGAACAACACTGATGAATGCCGCACAAAGTAGTCATTGGTATCCGATATCAAATCTTCAGAATCAAATCCTGATTCTGATTCAGAACCCAATGTCGTAGCTATAGACCATGGGAAGAAGATCAATGATGCAGACCCCACTTTCACTATTGCTACCACCCAAATTCAACTAGAGGAGCCTAAAGACTCAGAGGTATATAAACGCCTCTTCCACTCGCATATGTGGGTGAAGGTAATTTACTACATTTTGTTGTTGACAATGGCAACGAAAAGAACCTGATCTCAGAAGAAATGATCAAGATATTGGTGCTTCCGATAACACCACACCCGCAATCCTACAACATCGTTTGGCTAAGCCAAGGACTAGGAATCCGCATTACTCAACAGTGCCTCCTACCATATGGAATCAAGCCTTTCAAAGACAAGGTACTGTGTGATATCGCCCCACTTGAAGTTTGTGATGTTATTTTAGGACAATCATATATGTGGAAGCGTCATGTTGTATATAGTCACAAGCTCACAGTGTTATTGTAACTTTGGGAGGAAAAATATATCGGATCCTAGAGACAGTTGTACCTACCATATTCTTTCAAGGTAGGAATATAAGCTCCAACACCAGGAAACTATCCCTCTTCACAATTACATCTAAAGGAGAGCATCAGATCATAGAGACCTCCACACCCTCTGCACATGGTGTCTTTGCTCATCAGACACAAGAAGAAAATAGAGTCAATGTACCCTCATCCATTCGAGTACCTCTACAGTGTAAGGCCATGCAGTCAAAGTGCTCATACAAAAACAAATCATCCATACAAAAACTACAGCTCTCTCGGGATGTCAAAGAAATCTAGCCTCTTCACTTCATCAAATGTCGCACCAGCATATCATCTCAACACAAAGTTTGAGATATGATATGGGATTTGACGCAATGGAGACCATTGCTTCCTAAGGAGGGAGGATTAATCCAGATGGATATTGGTGGCCACCCAATTATTCCACTAGCTCAAAACAATTGTCCATTGTGGCAGTTTCCTAGTTATTTTTCTATGTTTTTTGGGTCCCAAACTTCTGGAGTTGTTTTGAGGCCCTAAACGACATTTTTTGACGATCGGCGAAGGGGAAATTTTTTCCCTTGGCATTACTTATCCATATTTAAAAGGGTAGTAAAGCTAGGATATACCTTTCTGATAAGCCATCAAACGCCCAAATCGGATATCGTATACAAAATTTATGACCCGGGAAGTTGACTATTCAACTAACCACATTGGGTCCACAAACTTTATGACGATTCATCTTCTATGGTTATGTTTTGTACTTTTGGGGTACTCTCCCTCATTCTTATCATAAATAGGCCCCTTCAGCCTCTTTTTATATTCAGCTTAGAACGGATGAGCATAGCATCCCACATCTTTTCTCAGAGATAACTACCACCATTCTAGTTGTTGTATTTACATTTTGTTCTATGTCCACCATTTAACAAAATATGTTTTTATTGTATCTTAGTTATCTTTGAAAAATGTCTTTGTTTATGATTATGTATCTATTCTTTCATTTCGTTCACACATAAATCTGAATCAGCGGTATCAGAGCAATCTTCTCTTTGATTGTTTCTCGATGCATGTCCACAACGAATTTAGGGTATAGAGAGTTTGGTCTCAAACTAGTTTCACTTGGGGAAGATCACTCTCGCCACCCCAAATGGCCTCCGATTGCAAAAGGAAAGAGAGACTATGGATCAGGAGATCCTATTAAGTCGCTCCTTGAGGAATCCCTCAAGCGATAGATGAACGAGATGATGCATAGTTTCACCCACATCATTCTACGAATGCCGACAATGGTGAATTCACCTTCAACAAGCATGTGTTTAGGAGATGAAACCTTATTCAAGGTACAAGTTAACTTTGATATTCCTTTATTTAAAGGCCAGGTCGATGTAGATGCCCTAGATAATTGGTTAAATGTTCTAGAATGTCATTTCTCTCTCCAAAATTTCTCCAACATGGAAAAGATCACCTTTGTGCTCCTTAAGGAAATCCCCCATGTCCAAAATTGGTGGGGTACTAATTGGGATAAAAACTCATCAGACGAGTTTGGAATGTTTGAGACAAATCCCACTTAGGCCTCTTTCATAGATTTATTCAAGGAACAGTATTACCTTGTGGGAAACTATGCTGACGAGTACACCAAATAGACCATTCTGTGTCAAGAGATGGACCCGATAGTGTCAGAATACACCAACAACTTTCATACCTTGCGCAAAAATCTAGGTATCAAGGACTCCAAGTGGCACTTGATACTGAAATATCCCAGTGGTCTACATCGATACATCCAAACTAAGATGGAATTCCTCTACATCTCTTCAGTTGGATATGCCTATCTGTATCCTTTCAAAATCGAGGAGAAATTTTGACAAAATAACAAGCAAGACTTTGGACCTATGAATCCACCATGAAAGCAAGGCAAGGGAAATCCTGACCCGCAAAACATAGGACAAGGAAAAGACAACTAGTCCCTGCCACAAGCAAAGAAGGGGAATGGAAAGACAACTAAGGACACTGGGAAGTGGTGTGAGTTCCACAAAATACCCTACCAACATTGATGAATGTCGCTCAAAGTAATTATTGGTAGCCGATATCAAATATTCACAATAAGATCTCGATTATGATTCAGAACCCAATGTTGCAGTTGTAGACCATGGGAAGCATATCATTGATGCATACTCCACTATCACTATTTCTACCACCCAGATTCAACTAGAGGAGCCTAAAGACTCAAAGTCAGAGGAGAGCCTCTTCCACTCGCAGATGTGGGTGAAGGGAATGTCATTGCATTTTGTTGTTGACAACGGCAACCAAAAGAACCTGATCTCATCAGAAGTGATCAAGATATTGGAGCTTCGGACAACACCACACCCCCAACCCTACAACATCAGTTGGCTAAGCCAAGGACGAGGTATATGCATTACTCAGCTTTCCCGGATCCCAGAGAAAGTTGCACTTGCCACAGTATCACAAGTAAGGAAGATAAGCTCCCACACCAGGAAATTATCCATATTCATAATTGTATCTAAAGGAGAACATCATATCATAGACACCTCCACACCCTCTACACAGGGTGTGTCTGCTCATCAGAAACGAGAAGAAAACAGAGTCAATTTTCCCCCTTCCATTTGAGTACCTATACAGTGAAGGGCCATGCAATCAAAGAGATCGTACAGAAACAAATCATCCATAAAACAATTACATATCTCTTGGGATGTCAAAGAAAGACAGCCTCTTCACCTCATCAAATGTTGCACCAAGAGATCATCTCAACACACCGTTCAAGATATGATATGGGATTTGACGCAATGGATACCATTACTTCCTAAGGAAGAAGGATTGATCCAAATGGAAATCAGTGGCAACCCATCTATTCCACTGGCTCAAAACAATTGTCTATTATGGCAGTTTCGTACTTATTTTTCTACGGTTTTTTGAGTCCCAAACTTATGGGTTTGTTTTGAGGCCCTAAACGACATTTTTTGGCGATTCGAGGAAACAACTTATTGCCATAGGCATGCATTTGTCTCGATTTGAAAGATGTAAATCTTGAATAGAAATTTCCAATGGGTTATCGAGCTCCCAGATCGGAGATCATTTGCAAAAGTCATGACCCCGAGAAGTTGAATGTTCAATTAACCACCTTAGGGCCGCAAAATTTGTGATGGTTCATCTTCTAGAGTTGTGTTTTGGAATTTGGGAATTATCTCCCTCATTATCATTATAAATAGGCACTTTCGGACTCATTTTGTATTCATATTGGCATGGATGAGAGTAACGGCCCACATCTCTTCTTAGAGATGGCTACCACCATTCTAGTAGTTGTATTTATAGTCTATTCTATTTTCGGCATTTAACTGAATATGTGTTTGTTGTATCTCTGTTATCTTTGAACAATGTATGTGTTTATGATTATATATTTATTCTTTCATTTCTTTCACACATAAATATGGATCAGTAATATTAGAGTAATCTACTCTTTCATTGTTTCTCGATGCATGTCCATGACGAGGTCAAGGTATAGAGAGTTTGGTCTCGAACTAGTTTCACTTGGGGAAAATAACTCTCGTCACCCCAAATGGACTCCCATGGTAGAAGGAAAGAGAGATGATAGAGCATGATATCATATCAATTCACTCCTCAAGGAATCCTTTGAGTGACGGAGGAACGAGATGATGGATAGTTTCACTCAGATCCTTCTACGAATGCCGACAATGGCGAATGCACCTTCAAGGAGAAAACATTTCAGAGATGAAACCCCATTCAAGGTACAATTTAAATTTGATATTCCTTTATTTGAATCCCAGATCGATGTTGATGCCCTAGATAATTGGTTGAATGTTCTAGAAGTGTATTTTTATGTCCATAATTTCTCTGACAGGGGAAAGATCAACTTTGCACTTTTTAAGGAAGTCCCCCATTTCCAAAATTGGTGGGGTACTTATTGGGAGAAAAAATCATCAAATGAGTCTATAATGTTTGAGACAAATCCTGTTTGGGACTCTTTCATAGATGTCTTCAAGGAACAGTATTACCCTATGGGAAAATATGATAACTAGTACACCAAATGGACCATTTTGTGTCAAGAGAGGGACCAGATAGTGTCGGAGTACACCAACAACTTTCATACCATACGCACATACCATACCATACCATGGGTATCAAGGACTCCAAGTGGCACCTGATACTGAAATATCACAGTGGTCTACATCGTTACATCCAAACTAAGATGGAATTCCTCAACCTCTCTTCTCTTGTATCTGCCAATCGGTATGCTGTCAAAATCGAGGAGAAATTTTGGCAAAAGAACAAGTGAGACTTTGGACCTGTGAATCCACCACATAAGCAAGGCAAGGGAAACCCTTGCCCACAAAACACAAGACAAGGAAAACACAACCAGCCCCTTCCACAAGCAAAGAAGGGGAACAAAAAGACAAAGAAGGACACTGTGAAGTGTTGCGAGTTCCACAAAATACCTCGGCACAACACTGATGAATGCTGCTCAAAGAAGTCATTGGTAGCTGAGATCAAATCTTCACAATCAGATCTCGATTCCTATTCAAAACCAAATGTCGCAGCTATAGACCATGGGAATAAAATCATTGATGTAGACCCCACTGTCACTATTGTTACCACCCATATTCAACCAGAGGATCCTAAATACTCATAGGCAGAGGAGCGCCTCATCCACTCACATATGTGGGTGAAGGGAATGTCATTGCATTTTGTTGTTGAAAATTACATCCAAAAGAACCTAATCTCTGCATAAGTGATCAAGATATTGAATCTTCTGACAACACCACACCCACAACCCTACAACATCGGTTGGCTAAGTCAAGGATGAGGTATCAGCATTACTCAAAAATGCATCCTACCATATGGAAGCAAGCCTTTCAAAGACAAGGTTTTGTGTGATGTGGCCCCACTTGAATTTTGTGATGTTCTTTTAGGACAACCATATATGTGGAACCGTCATGTTGTATATGAGTCATGACCTTGCAGTGTCATTGTCACTTTGGGAGGACAACTCTACTGGATCCCAGAGACAGTTGTACCTACCACAGTCTTGCAAGGTAGGAAGATAAGATCCAACAACAAGAAATTATCCCTCTTCATAATTACATCTAAAAGAGAACATCAGATCATAGAGACCTCCACACCCTCTGCGTAGGGTGTCTCTACTCATCAGACACAAGAAGAAAATAGAATCAATTTTACCTCATCCATTCGAGTACCTCTATAGTGTAAGGCCATGCAGTCAAATTTCTTGTACAAAAACAAATCATTCATACAACAATTACAACTCTCTTGGGATGTCAAAGAAATCCAACCTCTTCACTTCATCAAATGTCGCACCAAGAGATCATCTCAACACGCAATTCGATATATGATATGGGATTTGATGGAATGGAGTCCATTTCTTCCTAAAGAGGGAGGATTGATCCATATGGAGATCGATGTCCACCCACCTATTCCACTAGCTCAAAACAATTGTCCATTGTGGCAGTTTCCTAGTTATTTTTCTACGGTTTTTCGAGTCCCAAACTTTTGGGGTCGTTTTTAGGCCCTCAAAGACGTTTTTTGGAGATTTTTTTTTGGGGGGGGGAATCATTGCCCTCAGCATGCATTTTTCCATAATGGAAATATGTAAATCTCCAATATCCCTTTCCAATGGGATATCAAGCGCCCAAAGCGAAGATCGTTTGCAAAATTTATGACCCTAGGAAGTTGATTGTTCAACTAACCATCTTGGGGGCACAAACTTTATGACGGTTCATTTTATAGGGTTATGTTTTGGAATTTTTGGGTTCTTTCCCTCATTCTTATTATAAATAGGCCCCTTCAGCCTCATTTTGTATTCAACTTGGCATGGATGAGCGTACCAGCCCGCATCTCTTCTCATAGGTAGCTACCACCATTCTAGTTGGTGTATTTGAAGTATGTTCTATTTTCGTCATTTAACAGAATATGTGTTTATTGTATCTTTTTTATCTTTGCAAAATTTATGTGTTTATGATTCTATATCTGTTATTTCATTTTGTTCACACATAAATCTAGATCACTTACGGTAGTGAGAAACGAAGCCACAATTAGGGCCTATGAAACAAGCCTTTATGGTCACCCTTTACGTTAATAATCCATTTGAATAGAGGAAAGAGGAAAAACCCATTGGGAAAAATCCCCCCTCAAGAATGGAAATGAAAGAAATGAAACCAAAAGTTATGCTCATCAAAACTTGATGAAGATGTCTGGAGGAATTTTCCTCTTTAGAATAAGAGGAATGTACTCCCATGTGTGAAGAAAATGTTGGTGCTCTTTAGAACTGAATTTTGAACCATCCAAGGTGAGAGAAAATTTGAATGCGTAGAGAATGAGGAGGAGGTCCAACATGAACTTTTAACCAATGCTGGTGAGAACAAGACCAAATGAAGAGTCAAATGACTCTGGATGATCTTGAGACTGAAACTTCAAACCAAGAGAGGTGATATCAATCTCAAGAATATCCAAGTGTGCCAATGTAATGGCAATATCCATCTTCAGGTGAACTCTAAGGAAAGGTGTCAATCGTCATGTAGGAATAGGTGGGAATCATGGAACCACTAACTGTGAGTGCAAATGGAGCACTCTCAAAATTTGATCTAGCCTCTTAATCATCCATGAGATGACCATATATCACACCATCATTTTGTGAAGTATGCACATGAGGTGAATGATCAACAACTAACTCATTATCCTCAAATTCAAAATATGAATATTGTGAGATCAATATTGAGAGATGGGGATATATGAGTTCCTCTTGCATAGGCATAAATTCATTAGTTGAACCTTCTTCTTCCAGATCGGCCTCATGGGAAGGAGAGGAATTTGATACCACTTTGACTTCTAGACCAACAAAGGAAGATGGAATATCTTGAGATGCAACTTCATGAGATGCAGAGGAAGCATTTGCATCAAAGAGAAAGTTATCAAAAGAAACTAGAGCACTGTGATATGCAATATCTTCTTCATCTTGAACAACTTCAAAAGATATAATTGGGGTTGAGACATCATGAGGGAGAAAATGTGAGGAGGATTTAGGTTTTCTCTCCATATTGCTTGTATAAACCTTATTGTTCTTGCCAAAATCTCTATTCAAATTGGTCCAGAGATCATTTGGGTATTCAGTAGTATCAATAAGGTAGCACATGCTTGGAAATATTGTCATACACATGGCTCCAAATTCTATATCATGGTCATTTAGCCAATCATTTATATGTTCATAGGGTATTGGCTCTTTAACAACTCCAATAGATACCTCATAAATACCTTGTCCCTTTATAGATGCAACCATCTTCAATTTCCACTCTCAATAGCATGTGAATGGAGAGAGAATAGGAATTGTCTTTGAATCCATGTAGAAATTGTACCTGCAAACAAAATTTTGGAAAACTATTTAGGAAGCAAGTTTTGATTCAACCTGGAAGCTTTGATACCATATTAGAATTTTCACAATTAATCTAGAATCAAATTATAACCTCACTCAGAATTTCCACATATTTAAGCAAAATGATGAGAATAAAATACGAGAGAAGAACAAAATACATTAGAACTCACTTGGAAGAATTTCCATCTGTCTATTATTCAACAAGATGTATACATTTATAAAAATTCTCAATAGAGAAATTCAAGAGCCTTGGAGGCAATTCAAGTATCTCACAAGAAATAAGGATTATCTTGACTAACTCCCTAATCTAGACAAGTGTCAATCTACACCTCACAATGAATGGTCACAAATTGTCTAATTGAGCCCAGGTAGGCCATGAGTGACCAAAAGATAACTAGTAAGTAGATTAGGAGAAAAAAAAGAAAGAGGTTGAGGCTAAATAGTGGAAAACTTTCCCCAAGTCATCCTAGCACTCTTTATTCATCCTAATCCAGGAGAAAAGCAGTAAAAAGTTTCTTTAACTCAGAAAAGTAGGATAAAAGCAATATAAAGTATAAGTTGTGTTTTAGCTCGTAAAATCATAGCAAAAGAAGGTCGTGGTGTAGTAATGTGGATAAACTATCACAGGGCGGTCAAGTTATCCACTAGGAAGCCAATTAACACATGGAATAACTTGACTAAACACTTGGAAAATCAAATAATGATGTAGTAACCTAATGTCTAGATGGAATTATATTCGAGCAAGTATGTGTTACAAAAGCAGTTATATTATTTAATTTCATTAGAATCTTTCTTAGTGGCATAAAATTTAAATTATTGCAAGCATGCTAGAATTATCTTAGATTTATGAAACAAATGACGAAGATGATGATAGTAGAATAGGAAATTATTTATTATTTTGAAGAGGATAAATCTCCAAGTCCAAAGAGGGAATATGAGGTTCAGGTCAATATGGATTATTATCCAATTATTCTGGAGATCTAGAATTCAAGATTTCGGGAATATAAGATTTAAGAATTACTTGCGAATTTTCCAAAGTGGGAAATTAGGAATTATACCTTTATGAGGGGCACAAGATAGCTTTATGGATATTGTTGATTGCATGTAAAATCTTATTAAGGTGAAAATTTCACTTTATGTTTTCTTATCACTAACTTTAGTATTGTAGGCTTAAGAGGGGGTGTTGGAGTAATGCTCTAACACAAATAAATGTAATAACTATTATTTTGGTATATATGTTATGTTTGAAGGAATCTCATGTGTATGTGTTGTTAGGAATTCCTTAAATAGGTTAATGAGTTAAAATAGGAAAGTTTGTTACTGATAAATTTGGAATCTTTTAGGAAACTACTACTCTATCTATTTATAAATGTGTGCATCCATGAGTAAAGAATAGAGAAGATTTTATGTGCAAATATTTGCCTTTTTATTGTTGCGTTTTTTTATTTATTTACATCATCTAAGTAAGTGAACAAGACTTCAAAACACCTTAAACATTATCACAAATTCACTAAACTTTGTTGCATTTGAGTATTTTGGGGTTCAAAACACCTTAAACATTATCACAAATTCACTAAACTTTGATGCCTTGAATAATATTAATTTAAACGAGTCATTATAGTACTAACTTTTAATTGGTTGGTTGGATTTTTATTCTTGTAAATAATCCCTCATGAAATTATTGGTTACTTCCACCCTTCCCGGGTGGTGTAGGATATAAAGCGAGTGACATAAACTTGGTGCACCTGACCACTTGATAATCAAACCAAAGACCTATATAGCATGTTGGATCATCGACATCATCCTAGTAATAGTGACAAAAATTGATTAAGCCAACTCTCATGTTTTGTTGGTCAATTAGATGTATGCCCAACTCTTATTGCTCAAATACTAAAAATGATTACATTAACTCTTAATGAAAATAATATATAGCCAATCTCTTAATACTGCATGTTCTTAGAGTCTACTTGGAAATGATTTTAGTGTTGGAGCCTCTTGATATAGTGTTCATGGATTATTTTCAATTCATTTTGCATTGATTCACTTACCCTATAAATCCATTACACACTGTGGATTAAACCCAATGTGTAATAACCAAATAACCTTAGAGAAATAGGCATAATGGATTTATATGGAATAAGGAATATTAAAACCTCATACATTTCTTTTGAACACTAAATTTTATCGTCCAACTATAATAAACCACAACACAATGATTTTTTAATAAAAAAAATTAGCCATATTAAGTATTAATCAAAATTGTCTAACTATTATACTTTTTGGACCTATATATGATCGAAAATTTTCAAATTGTGACCATAAAGGACCAATATGCTACCGAAATAGGTAAAAAATAATAAGAATTAGACTACTCCAAATTAATCTCACACCATACTTACCTCTAAAAAATGTATACACATTCTCCTAATATCAAATTCAAACAAAATAAGAGACCAATTAAAAAATAAACAAATGGAGCTGCATATTAGCAAGTCCCTGCTATTGGGACTTGGACTTGATTTAGCAATCAGTTGGATGTATTTCATTTTCATGGTTTGTATTTGAATTGAAATTAAAGTCAAGACACCAAATTTAATTAATTCTTACATGTCTTCTTGAAAGATATAAGAGTTCTATGTACTACCTCTGGTGAAACACGTGGAAAAGTGTTCATTTAAATCACAAATTCATGGTAGAAATCCAAGCAGAGCACTACAGAAAGAATAGATGCATTGGATAAATGAATTTCATTCCCTAAAGAGTTAAAAGGGAAAATAAAAAATAACAAGTTGATAAAGCTCTTCACTGCTTGTTTTTTTTGTAAGTAAGAGATTTTGTTTATGTCATAAAAGAGTTGATTACATTCTAATACACAGTCCCCTTCCTGTTGATAACTCCTTCATCTGGGCCTTTGTTCAAAACTAACCTGACAGACTAACTTGACCATATGGCATATTACACAGTATACCTCCGCCAAAACTTGGGACTGATACCTTTTCAATCTAGATTGCTTACATAATTGACTGCAAAAAACTACAGGACCTACTTCAACTTGACATGAAAAGTATCCTAGACCAAACACTACATCATGATACGGACCTTGGGCTTTAATACCCATAGAAAATAACGGTTGCATGAAAACACAAATCCCAGAACCACTAAAATAGAATATATGGGAGATCAGGGATGCAGCCCAGGAGATTGCTACCTGCTGGAGTCGGTTGGGACAACATGGTTGGAGGGACTAGAGGAGCCTGCATCCCAAGACCCTGCAAAATAGTGTCCATTTTTTGGTTCAACCGCTTCTAGTTAGATTACATCTATGTTTGTCTTTGCGTTAACTGCTCATATTTTCCCATCTCCTTTTTCTCCCCCGCCAAGCGGCCAATAAGATTTTTTATCACCCAAAAGAGCACCATGGTTCTCTTGTAGAGGTTGATTCTACCTGCATTGTGTCCTAGATCCAAGATCTAATCTTTCACCTTACGAAACTCCTCGTGCAGGGTGTCCCTATCCAGTTCCTCCCACGGTTGCTGCTCAGTCTCGTTAGTATTCTATTGAATTTCCTTGGGGAGTCCTAGTTTGAACATTCAAGATTCCCATAGAGATTTATTATGTGCCTTGGTCGCCCGACCACTCTCCTCCTCTTGACCTGACACCCGATTCCCCTTGCCTTTTCAACCATCCATACTTCCTTCTACGCTCCTCCGCTGGTAATATTCCATATACCAAAACTCCAACGTCCCTCTATTCCGGAAAACAGCTGAAATAATATGTAGACGACATTCATGATTTTTTCCACCACCTTGCATATCCCTAAATAGAAACTTTCTCTTGGAAACCATGATTATAGAATTATGTCATGTTATGATGCTCTTCTCCTTCTCCATGGTCTGAAGAAAATATATCCCATGCAGTCACCTGGATCTTCCATTTTCCCCATTCATTTCTGCACGTATCGATGTTAGTCTAAAATATGTTGCCTTGATCATCAGTCTTTGTGGGTTTAAAACTAGTGTTCCTTTCACCTTATATCACCCTCCAGTTGTCTGTACCACCCCATTTACGTGTAGTGAGTTGGGTACTCCTAGTTTCCTTCCCTCCCTGTTCCATTACTACTTCGCATATCTTGGTGTGTGAGTTTGATACAAATGTCCCTTGTCGTCGCATCCATCACTTGCTCAGGACTGCTTACACAATTGATTACAAAACACTACAGGACCTACTTCAACTTGACATAGATAGTCTCTTAGACCAGACACTACATCTCGATACAGACCTTGGGTTGTAATACCCATAGAACATAACATTTGCATGGAAAAGACAGAGCACAGGACCACTAAAACAGAATATATGGGAGATCAGGGATGCGGCCCTAGTGATTTATACCTGTTGGAGTCAGCTGGGACAATGTGGTTTGCGGGGATGGAGGATCCTGCATCCCAAGACCATGCAAAATAGTGTCCATTTTTTGGTTCAACCACTTCAAGTCAGATGACATATCTATTTGCCACAGCATTAACTGCTTGTCATCTTCTCCCATCTCCTTTTTCTCCCACACTGAGTGACCAATAAGATTTTTCATCTCCCAAAAGAGTGCCACGTTTCTCTTATAGAGGCTGATTCTACCTACATTGTGGCCTAGATCCAGTATCTGATCTTTCGCCTTACAACACTCCTCATGCAGGGTGTCCCTATCTAGTTCGGCCCACAGTTGTTGCTCAGTCTCATTAATAATCTGTTTAATTTCCTTGGGGAGGCCCAGTTCGAACATTCGAGCTTCCCTAAAAGATTTATTATGTTCCATGGTCGCCCGACCACTCTCCTCCTCTTGACCTAACACCCCCTTCCCCTTTCCTTTTCGATTGCCCAGACTTCCTTCTGTGCTCCTCCGCTGGTAAGCTTACATCTACCAATACCCCAACGTTCCTCTCTTCTAAAAAGTAGCTGAAACAATATGTAGACGACCATCGTGATTTTTCCCACCACCCTGTGTATCTCTAAATGGCAACTCCCCCTTTGAAACCATGATTAGAGAAGTACATGTTATGATGTTTCGCTCCTGCTTCATGGTCCAGAGAAAATATATCCTATGCAGTCACCAGGATATTCCATTTTCCCCATTCATTTATGCATGTATTCCCATCAATCAAAAATATATTTCCTTGATCATCAGTTTTTGTGGGTTTAAAACCATCGTTCCTTTTGCCTTATGTCACCCTCCAGTTGTTTGTACCACCCCCTTTATGTATAGTGATTCAAGCCCTCCCAATGTACTTCCCTCCCTGTTTCATTACTACTTCATGTATCTTGGTGTGTGAGGTTGATACAAATGTCCCTTGCTATCACATCCATCACCTCACTCTAGTCCTTTGGATTTAACTGCTCTGTGGGTTTCTGTCCCGAGATCTGCCACCTGGTATGCCACCTTGTTCCTGATTCTTCTGACATGGTTAAGAGGATTTCCATCCCCGAGTCCAAAACATCCTTTAATCGTTCCAACCGCCCCTCCAACCTCCACGAGTGTGTCTCCTTTGCACTTTAGGTGTCATGAAGAGTTTTGTCTCCATTTGGATTATCACTTGGGAATCCCCTTCGGTGATTAAAGGGGTTCGTCAGTTCTCCTACACCATTTCTATTCCTTGAAGAAGACCTTCTATCTCGGTCGCATTGTTGGTTTCCCAACCTATGAAACCATACTTGAATCCCTGCATGCTTCCTCTATGGTCAAATATGATACACCTATAACTAGTTGGGCCTAGGTTTCCCTTTGGCGCATCGTCAAAATTGAGATTGTAAAATCCCCAGGGAAGGGGAGTCCATATCTCTGCGCTTGTAACCGTTCTTCCGATGCTTTGTCGCATCTAACCAAACTGCATGGATCCTGAAAGTCCCCAAGCTTTCAGAATGGTAGATTCTGAGTTCAAATCCTCCTATTCTGATTTATGCTGGGCTTCCATATTTATTGTTTCTAGCATCTTGTTTTCTATCATATTCCACACTTTTCCTGTGGTAGTAGCTTTCCCTTGGAAATTCTTGTAGTTTCACTCCCTCCAGATCTCCCAAATCACAAAAAGAGGAAAAATATACCATAAATGATTTAGAATGGGGTTCTTGAAAGGGTTGTTGGTCCATTCGGTGAGTGTTCGGTCTAGATTTTTCCTGACCCGGTCAGATCTTATGAATTTTGTTGCACCTTGGTCCAGATGATGGCGGTGAATGCATAAGCATCCAAGAGATGGGAATGTTGTTTCTTCTTCATGCACACATAGGAAGCACTGGTAAGGTATTTCCATTCCTCTTTTTTAAATATTTTTTCCTATTAAAATGCGTTTTCTCATTACTGGCCAACTAAAGAACGATATTTTAGGCCATATTTTTTTCTTCCACATTTTTTTACACTTCTGGTCCATTGGTTGGGTATCTTCCCTCATCCATAAGTCATATGCCTCCTTTGTGGTGAATGATCCCTTTTGGTGATATCCCCACCTCAGCTTGTCTTCCCCTAAGTGCCTTCTAATTCACTTGTTGTTAAGGGCCTCTTCCATTCTATCCACTTCCTCCCCTGGACCACAGTGTTCCCACCATTCTCAATCTTCCTAGACCTAGAATTCTTAGTCATCCTCCTAGTTTTCCTATATGTCATTTACCCTTGTAATGACTTGGTTAACACATTCTCCAATGAGCTGTTGAATTCTCATGTCACATCCTAGAGGAGGCATTTGTTTCCAAGAATCCTCCCATAATAAATTTTGTTTTCCATTCCTTACTTCCCAGAAGATATGTTATTGGATCAGTGTCCTTCCCATCCTGGTTGTTCTCCATATGTGAGACCCTGGGATCTCTTCTGAAAACCAGATGAGATTTCCTTTGTCCCAGTTCTCCACATAATTATTATGCCAAACCTTTTCCCATGGTTCCTGATTATAGGTTACCCAGTGCCACCACAGCTTGGCCCCACTCACCACATTCACCTGTTAAGGATCTCGGAGTCCTAATCCCCCCTGATTCTTAGGGGTGCATAATGTTTCCCATTTCACCAGATCCCATTTCCGTCATTCATTAGCTTTGCTCCACAAGAAATATCACTGCATAGTCCTTAAATCTCTTAGAATTTCCTTTGGAGCCGCCAAATTCGAAAAGAGGTAGGCTGGCATTTCCTACAGGACTAATTTTACCAGAACCAATCTAGTCACCATGGTGAGGGGCCTCAAGGTCCAATTGGTTAGGTTTTTTTTCATGTTGTCCAGCAACTCCATCCAAGATCCCTTTTTGGCTATTGAATTCACCAAAGGAATTCCCAAATATTTCGATGGAAGGGAGATCTCATGGAAACCCAAGATATGAAATATATTCCATCTAGATATTTGAGGGGTGTTAAAGAATAAAACCTGGTATTTTCGGTCATTGGTCTCTAGGCCCGAGGCTTTTCCAAAGTTGGATAGACAGTATTTGAAATTCCTATCTTCCTATACCGAGGGTTAACCCATCAGCATGGTATCATCCGCAAACTATTGGTGAGTTTGTGTATCCTCCCTTGGATGAACCTTGAGCCCTCTTAGATCATTGTTGTCCTGCATTACTGAGATTGACCTACCCAACCCTTCTGCCATAAGAATGAAGGGGAAAGGAGATAAAGGGTCCCCCTTTCTTATCCCCCTTGAAGGTTTGAGGAGACCTATCGGTACTCCATTTACCAAAATGGAGAAAAAAGATGAGGAAACTAAGTTCATTATCCACTCAACCCAGTCGTCCCTAAATCCAAAAGTTGTTAGCATTATTCTCATAAATTGCCAACTAATTTTCTCATAGGATTTAGCTATGTCAAGCTTCACCATAATTCCCAGGATTTTCTTAGTTTTTACAGAATGAAGCATTTCATGGACCAAGATAATACCATCTGTTATCTGACGGCATTCCACAAACCCCGACTGTTATGGAGATATCATATTGGGTAGGATGGGTTTGACCCTATTCGCAATGACCTTAGTGATGATTTTATAGATTACATTACACAGACTTATGGGCCTAAATTTTCCTGTAGAATCATCCCCTTTATACTTTGGCATGAGAGTGAGGAAGGTTGCATTGAGCGCTGGCAGAATCTTCCTTGAGACCCTAGAATCTTTTACAGTTTTCTAGACCTCTAACTTAATGATATCCCATAAGTGGTGAAAGAAGTTCACCATGAAACCATCTGGGCCCAGGACCTTGCCTTCTTCCATTTGGAAGACTAATGCCTCCACCTCAGCGAGGGAGATAGGCTTCATTAGTAGTTCATTTTGTTCTTGAGTGAGGAGAGAAGGGATGTGTCTTGTTATTTTATCAATGTCCCCACTTCTATCATGTCTTGGTTCAGTCATTATGTCCTGGAAGTGTTGTTTCAAGTTTGTTTCAATTTCCTCCCTTGTTTCCACCCTTTCCCCACTGGAAATTTTAATTGAGAAAATTTTGGTCTTTAATATATCCTGAATAACTAGTCATTGGAAAAATTTAGTATTTCTTTCCCCCCCTTTTAGCCATCGAATCCTTGATTTTTGGTGCCAGACGATTTCCTCTTTCCTCTCTCTTTCCTCAATTTTTGTGCAGAGACTAGTTTCTTCCATTTGGAGATTGGTTGTGTACATATTGTTAATCCCTATATTATGGATCTCCAACATCCTGGTTTCCAAGATTTGTTTGTTGACAAATATGTTGCCAAAATCCTCCTTGTTCCATTTATTTATCCTTTCCTTGAACCCTTTTAAATTTTGTTGGAACTTGTACATGCTTCGGTTGGCCCCAACACTCAGTTCCTCCCACCAAGTCTTAATCTTTTCTATAAAATCTGGATGACCTAGCCAAAAAAATTCAAACCTAAAGGGTTTTTTGAATTGCAATCCCATCTCGCTCCACATTAATTCCATTGGTCAGTGATCCAATCCTGTTCCTAGAAGAATTGATGAGTGAAGTTCACTACCTAAGTCCATTATTGATTCTGAAACTAGGAATTTTGTCCAGCCAAGAAGCTATGTGTATGTCCCCCTTCCTCTTGTTGTTCCATGTGAACCTTCCCTCCCCCAGGGTGATGTCTACTAATCTAAACTCTTCAATAGTGTCTCTGAAAATCTCACATTATTCTTCCAGATGACGCCTACCTCCTTTCTTCTCCTCCAAAGAGGTTATGAGATTGAAATACCCCCCTAACACCTAGTGTCTCCCCTCCGTCTCTTCATGGATATTTTGAAGGGTATTGATAAAACTCATTTTTCCACCCGTGTTATGGGGAGCATAAACATTTGTTACCACTCCCTCTACTGAGAAACCAATTACCTTAAATTCCAATGAGATGAATCTTTGGTTACCATGGAATCCCTCTAAGTTCACTCTTTTGGTATCCCATAGAATTCCCAGGCCTTCCTCATAGCCTCTTGCATCTATGCCTATTCCTTCACTACATTTCTAGTTTTTTTTGCTAATTTCCTAGAGATGAGTCAAAGGAAATTTAGTTTCTTGAAGAAACACAATGGTCAGATTTGTCCTATTTATCTTCTTTCTTGGTATATTTGTTTTTCGGGAACTGTTTAAGCCCCGAATATTACAAGATATGATCTTCATTAAAACAAATTACAAACCTAGAGTTTCCTTTATGGTAGGATACTAACTTGATTCTACCAGTCTTCGGCCTGCTTCCGCTACTCTCTGTTTGTTCGATTTCCCTCTTGTCTTCTTACTTGAATCCTCAAACTTCTAATTATTCTCCTTATGGGTGCATGTACTAATCCCCAACTAATTTCTCGCCCTTTCCTTGAGAATGGATTCCTTTAATAGTACCACTTGCTCTTGCGGCACATATCCTTTTTCAAAATCTTCACAAGCTTTCTCAATTCTTTCCAAATCCATATCTCATGTGTCCATATCATCTGCTTCATCCCATGTGTCTCGATCCATAACGTCTTGGTGTCTATCTTCTATGGCCTCATTCCCCATCTTGGTAGGAATATTTGTTATCTCTTGGTGGGGTGGATCCCCCTTCTTTCCTCCTGGTTCCTCAGCAATGGTATCCTTAGATGGGTCTTATAGAGCACCAAATTTATTGGACACCAAGATCTTTTTGTTCACCTCCTGGTTATATTTATTTCACCCTCCTCGCTTCCGCGAGGAAACCCTAGTAAACCCTTAAATTTTATTTTCCTCCTCCTTCCCCGTTGTTGGATTTGGAATATTCATGGGGAAGTCCTTGAACAAGTGACCATATTCATGGCACCTTGGACATCGAAATGGGATCTATTCATAATCCATGGTTTGCAATCAGTCCTCATCTTCCCATTAAATTTCAATCACTTCTGGTAGTTCTTTGGTGAGATCCATGTATACACATATCCTCGCATAGGATGTGTACATTTAGGCCCTGGTTTGTTCTGATATTTTGATGAAATTCCCCAATGTGTTCCCCAAATCCTCTAATATTTTTGGATCCCAATATTGGCATGGTAAGGAATACAACCTGATCCACACTGGCGCTAGTTTCATGTCTTCCTTATCCGAGAAAAACTTTTCCTTCCAGGGGTGCATGAATAAGGCTATCAAATAAAAGAAATAGGGTCCCCCATCCAGTATTTTGTTCATATATTCCACATTCAAAAAGGATATGGTAAAGAAACCCTTTGAACCCAAATGTAGATCAAATTGTCCCTTAGGTTTCCAAGAAGAGTTTATCCACCAGACTATGGATTTCTCAGAAGGATGCATTCCCACAAACTTCCTGATTAAAGCATGATCTTGCATATAATGAATGCAATCCCTGATCTTTGACAATCTGACATGCATAGAATGAATTAGGGCCTCTTTGGGCATGCATTGCCCTGGTTTTCGTTTTGTCGTTCTTCCTTTCGGGAACTACTTATTGAATTAGATAGGTGTTAATTTTAATTAATGAAATCTGGTATAAACTAATTACACTTCAAGCTTGATATCTAGCTATTAATTTGCAAGAATAATTTATCCACCAGACTATGGATTTCTCAGAAGGATGCATTCCCACAAACTTCCTGATTAAAGCATGACCTTGCATATAATGAATGCAATCCCTGATCTTTGACAATCTGACATGCACAGAATGAATTAGGGCCTCTTTGGGAATGCATTGCCCTAGTTTCCATTCTATCGTTCTTCCTTTCAGGAACTACTTATTGAATTAGATAGGTGTTAATTTTAATTAACGAAATCTGGTATAAACTAATTACACTTCAAGCTTGATATCTAGCTATTAATTTGCTACAAAAGTCATCGTGTTATCAATTTGGGGGAAATTATTCACATTGCACAGACTATAATATGACAAGCATATAGAAGATATCGATGCATGTTATTCACTATCGAGGCTTCTTAATAAAGAAACATTCCAACAACTCAACACCTAGTGGATTAAAGCATCGGCATTTGACACAAATAAATCTTATTTTGGTTTTATTTCCTTCAAGCTTAGCTTAAAAATATACATAAAATATATTAGCGCATAAATTCAAAAAAAAATAAAGAATAGGATACACAAATGCATATTGGTTTTAATGGACTTCCTTCACCGGTGATTTAAAACAAGAAAAACACACATGTGATCAAGGGAATAGAAACACTATTGGAAATCACCTTTCATTCAATCTTGCCAAGGTTATCCAAGCAAGTTCACACAATTCACTCCTTCAATGAAGACAAGAATATCAACACATTTGAGCTTGTAAGTAAGTTAATCATGGAAAATATAAAAGCTAATAATATTTTATTTTTCTTTATACTTATCATAAAACCTCATTAATAACAAAGATGAAATCAAAGTCATATGAATTATGGTCTTCCAAGCTAATATATTTCCACATTGTAATTTGAACTAATTATTTTGAGTTTTTAACTTACAACATAATCATCATGTTGAACCAAGTATTAATTCCAACCAAATTTGATTAATGTGTGAGTATCTTCTTGAAAGATATGAGAGTTCTATGTACTACTTTTGATGCAACATTAGGGAAAAAGTTCAATTAAATCACAAAGTCATTGTAGAAATACAAACAACACACCATAGAAAGAGTTGATGCATCATGTACTACCTCCAAGTATCATGCACTATTCCAAGTGTCCAATTACCCTCTTGTATTGTTTCCTCCTGTGAATTTTCATGGACATCGGCAGCAACACTCTCAATTTACTTAGGTAGCTTCATCTTCAAATTAGAATTAACATTTGTCCTCAGTGCACTCATAAACAGGTGTGACTTTTGTAAGTGCCTCCAATTTGAACTCTAAGCATTGTTTCATTTTCTTTGAAGCTACAAAATGGGCCAATTAATAGATAAAAGGTATATTGCATTGACCAAAATGCAACTCAAATTTGTTAACATTGACCGAAACCATTGTTCAAGGGTCATCTTCTTCGGTAACAAGCCTTGTGCATTCTTTCATGACTAATAATAATAAATTCCATATATTCTCTTAAATATAGTTGAATGAAATTCTAATCAATACCACTCTTCATAGATATCTACTCATAAAGATAAATCCTTCATAAGTTCCATCAGGGTATCATTATTTATATTATAGTTTTTTGAAATTGTGTTCCAATGATATATAAGTTCTTATTTCAAAATTTTGGAAACTTTGTCAATGGGAAGAATAATTTAATCTGATGGTTTTGAGGTCTATATAGCTAAGTGACAATAAATGCTTACATATCTCAATGATAATCAATGCCTGAATGCACCTGAAGAATGTATTTCATTCCGGTAAAAAAAAATTAAGTAGGTTATTGTTTATATTAAATTTATTTTTAATGATGCATGAGTTTTTATTTCAAAAGAGTTCATTTAATTATTATTTTAAGTTTGTCTTTTTGTTTTAATTTCTAATTGGGTTAAAAAAAAAATTCAATTGAATTGAATGTAGTTTAAATGATTAATAAAAGTTATTATCTTTCTTATTTTATAATAAAAAAGAAGAGAAATATTATTTTTTCCAAGAAAAAAAATATTATACTTCCCATTTCAATTAAGAAATCAAAGTATACGTAGGATAACTTAAAGGCTTGTAGTCATCATTTACAAACTTTGTTGTTTTTCCTTCCAAAAATTGACAAAAACTTAGACATATCATTTATACTTAGATATATGCCCATCGATATAGTTTTTCTAAAAGTAGCAAAAATATAAACCAACAAGAGTGAAATCTAAAAATGGGGAAAGAATGTTCCAGAAGAGATGTTCCTTCTCTATATTCAGTGACCTAAATCACACCTTCCTGTAGAACCAAATCCTTTTTAGACAATGCATCAATTTTTTTATTAAATTCCTTGTAGATATTCTTTACAACTAAGTCACCAAACTTTGATCCTGCTAACCACATGCATTATAGTAGGGGTTGAAAAAACAAGGAAGAAACATGACAATTCGTATCAAACCAATTAACTACATATTTGGAATCTCCCCATACCTACAAAGCACAAACACCTTTGTGTAGAAAAAATTTAAGTCGCATTCATAGAGCATATATTTCAACTCTTGAATTTGTGTAGAACCCTGAATTTGATTTGAGAGTAAGAAATGAGAAGTGGAAACAATAGAGTTGCACTAGCTCCATAGACCTCCAGCTCCTTTTGGCTAGCTCCATTGAAGAATCCCCATTGCATTTCCTGATTAATGGATGGAGTGGTAAGAAGGCGCTCTAACTTATGTATTAGGGCTTGTATCCTTCTTTGAAGGAGGCTGCTATTTTTGCAGGTGAAACTGAAGAATCCCAACCAATTCCTTTAAATCTCAAGTCATTCCTGGCTATCCATAAGATCCATAAAACATAACAAGGAAGAGAGCAGAGTTGCTTAAGCATAGGATTTGAAAACCAAACTTTGAAAAAATGAAATCATGTCCCTCCATACCATACCAGCATAAGAACAAGTAGCAAAGAGATGATTTACCATTTCCTCTTAACATTTGCAAAGTGCACAACAGTTGGGACCATGCCATGAGCATTATTGTCCATTATTCTAGGTCAAAATCTTATTACAAAGCATAGACAAACTAAACATATGAATTTTTCCACAACCTTTTTCTTTGTTTTGACTTACATGGGTGGATTATTGCCTCATAGCCTAGATTTGTAGTTAAAACTCCAATGGATTTGTTCCAAGTCCACTTCAAAACATCATCTTCATCTTTCATAAAAATGGCATTATGAGATAATAGAGAGGTGTGTTGAGACCTTTCTTCTGCAAGAGCTCCTTGCAAATTGATATCATTCATTGTAAGATAGTTGTGTAACTATCTACCAATTCTGCCATGAGAACCAACATCTTCTAATGTAAATATTCCTTTTGCTTTTAATCTATTTTTTAAATCAATCGAGAACTTGTAGTTTCCAACAATGCTTAACCATAGATCTGCACCAAGGTGGACTCAATTTCCCTGAGCTACTTGTTAGGACAACTTAGTATCAACCCAAGATGGGGAAAGCTTGAAGAATCCCTTTCCATACAATTGAAGCACCCATAAAAAATGTATCTTCCCATCGAATCCACATTTTCGATGACAACCCACTGAAGCATTTATGTATCATAATTTTTCCCCACCGCCTTTCACTAAAATTAAGTCTCCACAAACCCTTTAATGCCAAATCTTGTCCAAAAATAAATATGTTCTTGATGCCCCAATCGTTGAATTCCTTTGTACTAAATAGGTTTGACAACTTCACTAGTGGGATATCATATTGTTTATTTTTTCCAGACCATAGAAACCTGGAGCATTTCCTCTGAATCCTCTCTAGAGTGGACTTCGGAACATGATCTGGTGACAACTAATAAACCGATATGCTCTACAAGACCGATTTTAGCAACACTAATCTCCCACCAAGTGAAAGCCAACAAAATCATAACACTATGAGGAAAAGGCCCTTTAGCAAAGGTTATTGTAGATATGATGCTCAGAGGGAGTGTTCTCGATAGAGGTACTAATGCCTCCAGCTTTACTGGTGGAGGCGTCGATGCCTCTAGCTCTGTTGGTAGAGGTGTTGATGCCTCTCGCTCTACTAGTGAATGTGTCGATGCCTCTGGATTTGGTGGGTGAGATATTGATGCCTCTGGTTCCGAAGGTGGATCATATATGTTATAGCAGTTATTCAAGTGGAGATATATATTTGTCATGTATCATCAGTTTGATGTTATTGTTCATATATATATATATATACTTCCTTTTTCATGTTGATGTTGATGTTGATGTTTATTTATATGTTGATGGTAATGTGTATGTTAGATCAAGTTAGATGATGTTTGTTAGATGTGTGTGATGGTTATCTTATATAATGCAACTTGTGTTTTGTTAGATGTTATTATTAGATTTTTGTGTTATATGATGTTTAACGGGTATGTCTGACTTCAACTTCATAAGTAATTGAGAAGAAGAGCAATCTCATGAATATGTTAGATGTATATATTAGATGATGCAAGGTAATGTTTATGATGGTACGTTCATGATTATGTTTATTTTTATGTTTATGATGGTATGATGATGATGTTTATGTTTGTTAGATGGTGAAAATGATGATGATGGTATGCTTATGTTTATGTTTAATATGGTTATGTTTATGATGGTATAATGATGTTTATGTTTATGTTTATGTTTTTTAGGTGGAAAAAATTATGAAGATGGTATGTTTATGTTTATGATGTTATGGTGATGTTTAAATGTTTATGGTTATTATGGTATGATGATGTTTATGTTTATGTTTATGTTTTTTAGGTGGTGAAAATGATGATGATGGTACGTTAGATGATGTTAATTGCTTTTAGATGTAATTACTAGATTTTTATCTTAGATGAAGTTAGGTGATATTAGATGTGAAAGTTCATGTGTTCTTATAGGTGTGTCTATTAGATGTGATTGTTAGATGTGTACTATCAAAAACAAATTCCTCCAATTTAATATTGTGTAAAAACATCATGCATTTTAAATTATGAAAAAACATCATGTATATTTATTTTAAAAAATTGTGAAAGGTATTTATTAAAATCATCAATAATATCTTTTTCCTTATAGTGCAGTTACTATCATATTGTTCCAATAAATGTAAACAATTTTGTGAACTTATATTATAAAATATAATATAGTTACTATCATATTGTTACAATAAATGTAAATAATTTTGTGAACTTATATTATAAAATATAATAGGTTGAAAAGATTTCACATGTAATTATTTCTTAATTGTATTTAAATTAATTAATTTTAAAAATTATTCTAATAATATAATGCATTTCATTCTCCTATAACAAATATGTGTTTATACTAATTTATCATGAACTTATAATTTGCATTTAATATATCTTAATGTTACAGGTAATTAAACAAAAAATCATAGTTAATCATATGAATAATGTATGAAATTGAAGCGGTCAACTATTATACATTTGATCTTATGACAACTATGCATAAATTGACACATTTCTCCATCTTGATTTAACCATAAATGGATTGTACATACACATAACTTCTCAATTTAATGATTTAAAACTTGTATCATGGTTTTATTTTTAAGGGTATTTCCATAATATTGACAGGGTGAAATTAAATTCATATTTAGGGAAAATGCTTACAATATATGAATTCAAATTGCCTCTATATTTTCCTATTTATTAACATGATTTAATGAAGAAGCTTTAATAGATTTCATAGTATGATAGATCAACATATTAGTGTCATAATTTAAGGTATTGTTTTCAAGTCTTTTATGTCTTAACAATTTCAATTTTGTATTCATACTTAATTACTAAACACGTGACTAATATAAAGATTCACAAGTAAGTTCTTTCTATTCAATGATATTTTCATAAATAACAATATAATATATATTTGGTGAATGTACCATTAAACCATTCTTTCTAATGGATGTTGTCATTTCTTTATTGATTTCAGGTAATACATAGTAAGTAATGAATGAACTAACAAAAAGAAATGGTGAATAAAAAGTGGATTAGTTAAACCTAAGGAAAGAGCAACAATGATAAAAATAAACAATCTCAAGCTAACTTTCATATAAACTTCGAATAAAAAATCTTATTTGAAAAACAAGAAAATGAACTCGTATGCTTCAAATATCAAACTAATGGAAAGTATAAGTGTATAAGTATAATATATTCATGAAATCTACCTTCTTATTCAAATGAGAGTAGTTGAAATTATAGCAAACAATAAATATGATTAACATCAATAATATTTTACAATCTAATTAGATGGTTTTGATCCAATTTAATAATACAATAAATTAAATGATAAAAACCACACTAGAATGAATTAAATGGAAAGTAATAAAGATCAAGTCTAACTATGTACAATCGCATACAATATTTCCATATAGTCACAAATATCTTTAAAGACAAACACATTCGCATCAGATTGATTGTTACCAACTCAAATTGTTTAAAATCATCTAGTAATCAATGAATTGAAATAAAGCAATGAATGTAAAGAATGAAAGATTCTCTGTTTTACAATTTGAAAGGTTTCTCGAGAAGTAACTATAATCCTAGATTGAAAAGGTTATAAGCATCCGAGTAATGTAATATTTTCTTAAGGAATATATTATGAATATTTTTCTTGGAAAAAAACCATCTTGTAATCAAATTCCCATTTCCATCATCATAATGTTAAAATTAACAATATTATTCAAGAATTAAAGGTAACTTAATAAAATGATATAACAAAATTGTAAATCATGAAATAAAACATGTACATATCACTCTTCGTTGCCATCGCCCTCATTATCTTCCTCACTTGGCATAATAGCACTATTGTTCTCAAAAATATGTTTATATCTAGGTTCATGTCTTAATACAAACCACCAATACCTATCCAACACATCCGAGTAAAAAACACTTGGTTGCAGTGTTTTGGGAAAACATCAAACATAAGTCTCCTTAGTTTCATCTCACATCCTTCCAGAGTTGATACATATCAAGCCATTGTCGTGATATTCCTTTACATTATTCATGTTGAATGTGTCATGCCACTTGCACCTTAAAATATGAGAAGTCCACTTGAATGATCTCTTGTATCTTTTTGACTTAACCCAACTTCCCCTCTTTTAGGTTTTGATCGTGGTGGCTATCATGGATAGATTGTTCAAACTTGACTCCCACTTGACATTCTTGTGTAACTTGTCCATCATTAGAATCCTTGGTGAGAAAATGATGCCCATATGCCCACATATATAGGAACAAATGCACCTGTAAAAAAGTGAACAAATGTATAACAAAAATGGATTATCACTGATTTGTTGCACTCGAACCCTATGTTTGATGCATCCTCTTTAGCATGTGGGTAACGACCAGATGCACCATATTTCTCTCTTACTTGGTCAGTAACCCAACTATTGGGACATATCATTGACATGTTTTCTCTTAAATTATCTTTATAAGGCATGTTTCTACCATTGAACTATCTGAATTATTTACTATCAATGTTCCATTTCCTCCTCTTCTCTTCATACAATGCGAGCTATGATTGTGTTTCCTCCACATTGTAAATAATTAATTTATTGATGGCATCAATTTTTGAATTCATTGTTGTATTCATGAAATGAAATCAGCATATCATATATATGAGATCAAATATATATTATTAAGTTCATTGTGAATATAAGTGACAAAAGATACTTGACTTACTCTTTATCATGCGCATTTTTTTATTCATTTGTAGTAGCTCTCTGTCCCATTTGTCCTCATCACGTTCATCATCCAAATAATTGTTCCTAATGTGTGGTTAATTTGTTTGATTTACTCATGACATGAGACCACCCCAGATAATTCAACCTCATTAACTAGGTGAATTAGAAGATGAACCTGCAAGTCCATGAAACTCGTCGGCAGTTCCTTCTCAAACATACAAACAATCTTAGCTATCTCTTGATGCCACCATGGAATTCTAGTGATGTCAATCTTCTTTAATGTGATCCACATTAAAAATGCAGATAGTTTAGATATAGCACATCGTACATCATTAGGAAAGTTTTGGTTCACACACCCACACATGAGCAATGGATAATGACATTAAAAGTGAACAAAAAAATTTAATTGCATTTTAACTTGTCTGGTAAAAGATAAAATAAAAATAAACACATATTTTTGGCATTATACATACCCTTAGAAGGTTGATATGGTCATGTGATTTCAAACCCAACAAATTTTCATCTACAGTGAAGTAGCTTCATAGAATAGACCCATATAAAGAAGGCTCCTTCACACCCAATATAAATTCTTTTTTCCAAAGAAATATCATCTTTCTTCAAAACCCATGGGACATCAGTTTATTTAAATGACCAAGCGGGGCCAACCTCTCCTCTATTTTATTGTCTTGGCCAATGCTTGTTTTTAGTATTTGAAGAAATAATATCTCTCCTGATAGTCAACTTGTCACTTTGTTGCGATGGTATGTTCCTCCACAAAGAAGATGAAACTTTTTTAAGTATATGCATGGGATCTAGTAATTGGACAATCTTAAGATGCTACCAATATGGGAGATCATAAAATATTGATTTCCTTTTCATATCGATGGGCATTTCTGAACATAGGTGTCGAATAACTCAAGATCATTGAACATAGGTTCCCTAATTGAATCAAACAAATTTGTAATTCACTTTACCTTCTCTTTGTAATATGCCCTAAGCTAGTCAGTTGGTGTCATTATTTCAAGCCTTTTATTTCTCTCTAGTTTACCATTGAAAGCATATGTTTCTCTTCTATAAGGATGGTTTTCTGGGAAGAATACCATTAAGCCGACATACACTGACTTCCATAGGTCATTGGACCACCTAAAATTCATAGAAGGTCCACAACATTTACATCCATGATAACATTTTGTTACAAGACTTATGGTGTTATGGTATATAGAACACGTTAGTGTTGAACATCAATATAGTTGCACCGAATTAAATATGCCAAGAAATATTGCTTTGAATATAAACAAATAAAACAACATATTTACTAGAGAAAAATCCTTATGCCATATAATCATGTGTGGTGTATGCACATATTCCATACAAAGTAAAACTCCTCTTTGTTGAAATGGGTCAATGGTTGTAGGTAATCGTCCATATTGTTCACTTGTCTTCTATCAGGGACTATAAGATCCATCATAAGATGTTCATTCTTCACATAAAACCATGGGTGGATATTCTTATTAATCACTACTAAAGTCTAAATAGAATAGTTTGTGTTTTGGAGAGAATATGAGTTGGCGTCATCTATGGCTATTCTCAATTGAAGGCTCTGTACTTCATCCTTGAATTTATTAGGCTATGTATCATCTATATGTTTCATGGCTATTAAATCTATTTGGATTCACGTAAATCTTTCCTCACTTCAGTGCAAGCCATGTTATCCCTATAACATAGCTAATTCTTTGCAATGAAAGAGCCTTTAAATCCTTGGGATTATAGGCATGTGCCTCAATATCTTATGAGAGTACCATGTGCTTTAGCCTTGTTTATTTATTTTTAGTACCTATCATGCCCACATTTTGGGCATATCTCTTTGTCTTCATATTCACCTCTATATAGAATACAATCATTGGGACATGCATGATATGATATGTACTCAACACCCAACATTTTCAACACTTTCTATACCTCTTTGCAACTACATGGTAATAATTTATCACTGGGACGTACCTTATCTTTGAATAACCTGTAGTTAGTGGGAAATATAAATGTACAATGACATTTAACATTCATAAAATTGACCATTTTCAATGTTGATTGTGTGACAAGATTCCTCAAAATATAAGGGAGTTGATGGTCAACTACCTCAAAAGTGTCGAGAAATACGCGTCTAACATGCCATACATTTTTTCAAGTTGTATAGTAACATTGTTGTCCCTATTTGGGTAGAATTTTACCATCCATGTCCAAAGAGAGGGGTGGCAGAAGCCAATTTAATACTTTGGAAGAAGGTATAAGTGATATGATCGCCATCCCCTCGCTCATTGTCATGGAATGTATGTAATAACATTGCTTCCATCGCACTGATATGTCGTAATAACTCATCCATACCAAACTTTATTTCATTTCCTCCATTGACAACATGTGAAGAACTACTATTATTGTATGCGGTCCTAATTGGTGAGTCTAGATGTAGTGAGAATTGAATAGGTGGTTGATTCAACCATGCTTGGTATGCTTCCTTTCCAAGTTGTGCTCTTTTTGCAATCTTATATTGATTTGAAATTTGTAGTAGGTTGCAACAGAAGGCATCAGAGAAATATCTCATCATCAAAATATTGATTTCAAAAATATTGAACATTAAATCAATGATATTTGTAAGAACAATGCAATTGGTTTGTTCCAACATTATACCAAACTATTATTACAAAAGTGTGAGAATTTATTCCAATAGTAAATGTTCAACCACAAATAATTTATAAAAAAAAAATCAAATTGACAAATACATTAACATCAATCCCATTGAAAATTAAAATATACAATTAATCAATGTTTTTTCTCTTACACCCCAAGGGGATGTCTAATGGTAGTCTCAATGCAAGGCATATTTGATGAGCGGTTTATGGTCTATGAAAATTATAGTGTATTAACAACTCATAACCAAGAGACAAAACATGCATTGTATGCACAACAATAAAATTGGATATAATTTTATCTTTGATTGCTCTGTCGGAAGGGCTCTTCGACCTGCAGTCATGCGAGGGATGAGGTGCTCATAAGGAAGCCCGTGGGGGCTTAAATAGGAGCCTTCGAAGGTAAAACCAAGGAGGTTTTTTTCCTTTTTAATTCACGCCACCACACCTTAAGGGTCTCTGTCAGCATGGAGAAAGAAGCAGAAAAATCGGAGGATCTTGAACTGCTGGACTACACCGAGGACCCATGGCATGGTATCCCCATCTTCACGGTGATAGAAACAGCTAGAGTTCCTTCTCCAGCAATAGTTCAAGACAGGCTGGAGCATCTGCCAGCTGGAAGCGGCGCTATGGTTTTGGAGGATGATGTGCCTTTTGATGAAAGAGATGGTTTTGAACAGTTTTAGTTCAAACCACTGAGCCCGTCTTTGGGTGGAGCACCCTACACACTTTTTTTAAATGGACTTGCACCTCCTATGTCCCCAATAGAAGCTGTAATTATTCACATCGATCCTTTTCTGTCAGGCCCCTACCATTGGTAGCACAATTGGACCACATCCTATACAACGAACTAGACCTCCTTGACGCAGAGTGGCCTCTAACCCTAAATGGTCTCGGAGAAGAAGATCAAAGAAACCCTCCAGAATTCTCGATTAACCCCAAATATTTTTTTTCTTCATTGCCACAGCCAGGGGAGATAAACAAATTAGCTCTTGTTGCGAACCAGGGTAAAGATGAGAAAGACATAGGAGCCACCTCAGCGAACGAAAGCTCTGAAAGTGAAATTTCGGGTATTAGAAAATGGAAAAATCGTTATCTAAACCCTTCTGGTGGAATTTTGAACTTGGTCTGTGGAGTAGATATTTCCATCGCAGAAGTGAAGGACATGGTAGAGGTTGCACTTGTGGGAAAAAATTGAGGATGAAACCCCTCATAGGAGGATATGGGAAGTTGGTTCAGAAGAAATTGGACGGGGCTCAGGGGCGCTGAGCCCGAAATTACCCTGCTAGCCAAAGGATGGTTTGGATTTCTCTTTGCATGCAAGGAAGATACAGATTTAATCCTTCGACAAGTTTGGAACTTTGGAAAGACTCCTTTAAAACTGAATAATTGGACTCCTCTTTTTGACATGAACACTGAAAGGATGGACACTATCCCAGTATAGGTTCGTTTTCCAGGGCTGCCATGGGAGTTTTGGAATCAAGCCTCACTAAGGGACATTAGAAGAGGACTAGGAATCTTCATTGAGGCCGACCTCTCCTTCCAACAAACAAAGATTAGGAAAGTGGCAAGGATTCTGGTATCTCTGAACATTAGAACCAATCTCAGAGATCACTTAAAACTAATTTGGGGCACTAAAATCAGAAAGCGGCTATTGGATTATGAAGGTATCCCTTTCTAATGCCACAAATGCCATGAAATAGGACACTTGGCAAAGAACTGCCCTCGATTTCTGCCTTTGGCATCTTCCAGGAAGTCTTGGACTACAAAAGAACCTAGGGTTTCACGGCCAAAAGAGTAGGTCTCAGAAAAAGGAATGGACTATGAACAGAATGCACCTGAAGGAAATGAGCAATATTCGAGATAGGTGGAGGAATTTATTGCCACGACCGTTCCCGCAGAGCACCCTCCATCAAATTAGGATGAGCACCAGGCAAAACAGCTAACTTCTATCGTTATGAATCCCTCATCTTTGTTAAATAAACAGTTAAATGATTTAACTATAAACGATGTCTTACTTCATGAACCCTATATTTCACCCTCCACCACTCCTCCAATACCCCCACTTTGAACTTCCCCCAGGATTTCTTCCCTAGATCACCCTGTGTTAGATTTACCTACTCTCCCAAACCTTGAACCCTCGAACTCATCCTCCACCTCCATTCGCTTCCATCTTAGATCCAAGGATGTACCTGTTGTGTTGAATTCAAAAGCCCCTCTCATAGGACTTGGCACAAATACCGCCCTTCCATCCAAAGGAAGAGGAAGGGGAAGACCCTCACATCTCTCGATGAATCAAAATAAGGCTCTCAGAGACCAAGCAAATGGAAAGCAACAAACCCTTTTGGGGGCACTTAGAGTAGTGCAATCCCCGCAGGGGGTTCCCAAATGAAACTCCTCTCCTTAAACTTCAGGGGTCTTGAAAGTACCCATAAAAAACTTGCCTTAAACAAGATGCTCACGGTTCACAAACCAGATGTCATCCTACTACAGGAAACTCTAGGCCTAGAATTAGATGTCACCTCTCTTCTATCATCAATTTAACCACAGTAATCCTTCATAGCACAGAGTGCAAGAGGATATTGTAGAGGAATAGCAATAGGATGGAAGCAGACTATGATAATATGCACAAACTCTTGGGGATCCCCCTCGGGTTTAGGAGTCCAGATCAACTGGGAAAAGGAAAACCTAATTTTGAACATTATGAACATTTATGGGCCTTACAACAACAGAGTGGATTTTTGGGACGCTTTCAAAAACTCTACCATTTCAAAGAAGGAAAATTTGATAATTGGAGGGGATCTAAACTTTACTTTTGGAGCACATCAAATATGGGGACCAAAGGCGAGAACTGACTCTCTAGTCCCATTCTTCAGAAACCTCCTGCAGGATCTGAAAATTATAGAGCTACATCCTCAAAAATTAAATCCTTCTTGGACAAACAGAAGGGTGGGAGAAGACAGAATTGCAAAAAGGTTGGACAGATTCCTGCTGACAAAAAACCTTCTGGATGAAAACTTGATGTGCAAACAATGGGTGGACTCAAGAACTGACTCCGATCACTTACCAATCTGCCTAGAAATTCTGAAAAATCCAAGCAAACCGGTCAGTCCCTTCAAACTCTGTTCTGCATGGCTAAAGATTGAGGAGGTGATCCAGATCATCCAGGACAATTGGATCCCTTTTCAAGCTGAGGAAGGCTCAAGGGATGCTCTTCATTTTTCTCAAAATCTAAGAAAAATTAAAAATCTCCTTAAGGATTGGGCACATAACAAGAAAATCCAGGACGACCAAGCCCTATCCCAAATTGAGACGGAGCTGGAAGAGCTCTAGAATGCGGAAGGAGGAGTTTTTCATAACCAAGAGGATAAGGAAAGACTGATCTCATTGGAAGCTAACAAAAATAAAATTCTAAAGGAAAGAGAGGAGGTTCTTAGGCTAAAAAGTCGAGCCATTTGGATGGAATGTGGAGATGACAATGCAAAATTCTTTCAGGCCTTTGCAAAAGGCAGGAAACAACAAAACACTATCTGGGAACTAAAAATGGACAATAATGAGACAACCACGTCTTTTGAAGACCTAGCAGGAATAGGAAATAACTTATTTGAAAACTTGTTCAAAGCAAACCAGCAAGCAACAGTTGCTGAGGTGATTCAAATAACACAAAATTTTCCTGAGAGCATCACTGAGGAGGACAACTTGGAGCTAATGGAATAAATCTCAGAGGAAGAGCTGAAGGCAACTTTAAATAGTTTTCAAAAAGAGAAGAGCCCGGGTCCAGATGGGTGGACTATGGAATTCTTCCTGACAGCCTATGATACCATTGGCCATGATCTCTTAAAGCTAGTTGAAGAAACAAGAATCAATGGACTCCTCCACCCTCCTCTAAACTCTACTTTTTTATCCATCATTCTAAATAAGTACTCAACCCGGAAGTCTTGGAGGATTAGAGGCCTATCTCTCTGTGCAACATAACATATAAAGTTGTTACAAAAATAATTGCACAAAGATTCAGAAGGGTGTTCTCAAAGCTTATCTCCATGGATCAGTTCGTATTTCTGGAAGATAGACAGATCCACGAAGCTATTGGGGTTGCTCAGGAAGGCCTCCATAGTGCCAAGGTCAAAAAGGAAAAGGGTGCTATCCTAAAAATTGATCTCTCCAAATCCTTTGATAGGGTCAGTTGGATATATCTCAGGCTGCTTCTTATGCACCTAGGATTCAACTATCCCTTTATAAAATGGATCTTCGCCTGCATTTCAACTGCCTCTTTTGGAGTCCTCATAAATGGTGTAGTGTCACATTTTTTTCACTCAAAATGAGGACTGCACCAAGGATGCCCACTCTCCCCTCTCCTATTCCTCTTAGTTGCAGAAGGGCTAAGCAGGGCATTATTGGATGCAAAAAGAAAAGATCTCTTCAATGGAATCAGAATCATAATAAATCCAAACATAACCCACCTATTATTTGTAGATTACATCCTCATCTTTTGCAATGATTCAAGTAGGGAAGCAGAGAGACTCTCGAAATTGCTAATTCTATTCTGCAAAGCAATATGAATGTAGATAAATGTCCAAAAGTCCACCATTAACACTTTCAATTTGGATGAGGATTCTGTAAGGATCCTTTTAGATCTCTTCCCATTTCAGCACTAATCCTTGGATGATGGCATAAAATAACTAGGCTTCATACTTAAACCAAACAGCTACCAGAAAGAAGATTGGAATTGGCTGCTAGACAAACTCGAAGTCAGAGTAAAAAATTGGTGCAATAGATGGCTCTCTAGAGCAGGTAGGCTAATCCTGGCTAAATCGATTCTTAAATCAATACCTATATACTGGATGGACCTAGCTTGGATCCCAAAATCTATTCTAAACAAAACAAAGAGAATCTTCTCAAACTTTCTGTGGACCGAAAAAAAGGATCAAAGAGTCCTACCTTGGGTAAAATGGGATCACATTGTCAGGACCAAGGATTTGGGAGGATGGGGCTTAAAAAACCCCATATGTTTACAAAAGCATTGGCATCCAAAGTAGGGTGGAGATTAATTTCAACTCAGAACCTCTGGACAAAAGTAATCATCCATAAGTACATTGTGTGTACCTCGCTTTTAGTTTGGATCAGAGACCTGGCCAACACAAATGTTCCAAAAGGCACAATCATATGGAAATCTTTATGCAAGGCTGTCCCTCTCATTCTAGATGGTTTAGCCTGAAAGGTGGGAAATGGGGCCAGTGTTAGGATTGGAGAAGACCCATGGTCAGGGAGTCAACAAAACCATCTCCTCTCAAACCTGTTAGTGCAAAACCTACATCAAAAAGGGCTCTTCCACCTGAATCAGATTGCATATCCAGCATCGACAAACATCTGGCATCAGGGTTGGATGAGCACTTAAGAGATATAAATACCTAAACTCTGGATTGGGAACTGGAATCGGTACACCACTGCTCTGCTCACTTCACACATACGACTAACCAACACAACAGATTATTTGGTATAGGATCATGCCAAGCATGGCCATTACACCCCGAAATAGGATACAAAAAACTCTGCTCTCATTTTTTCCAGCAAGATCAGAAATGGTGGCAGCCCGACATTTGGAAACTTAAGTGTCCTCTGAAGGAAATTTTTTTGATGTGGTGCACTCTGGAAAACATAATACCCACTTGGGATTTCTTGCAAAAATAACCTTTGCGGGCCCTGGATGGTGCTCTCTTTGTAAAGACAATGAAGAAACTCCAAATCATCTCTTTCTAAACTACAATTTCTCCAAACAAGTTTGGAAACATTCACAAACTCTTTCCACCAACAACTTCTATTGGGCAAGGCCCAATCTAGAGGAGACCTGGAAATCATGGTCTACATCCCCCCTGACTATTCAACCGAGGGCACTTCCTATCATACACATCTGGGCAATGTGGCTAGCCAGAAATAAATCCATTTTTCAAGAAAAAACTTCAGTCCTGAAAGAAGTTGCAAAGCAAGGTCTTGAGATTTTATCCTACTTCCCCCAAGCAAAAGACTCCTCGGCTCCAGGAATCATCTTGGAGGAATAGATAGACAAAGACATCCCATGGTATTTTTTCGATGGTGCCTCACAGGATTTGAAATGTGGAGGTGGATCTATTCTTTTTCTAAACTACGCATACTATTTCCAAATTATGATGTGCTTGGGCACGGGATCAAACAACTATGTAGAACTAATGGCCCTGAAGAGCCTTCTTTGTTTTTCCATAGAGAAAAACTGTAAAAAGAATCAAATTTTTGGTGACTCATCAGTTATTATTAATTGGATCAACAAAACTCAGAAATGCAGGAACTTATCATTATCAGCATTATTGGAAGAATCTTTCAGACTTCTCTCACATTTTGACTCTATCACCTGCAAACATGTCTACAGGGAAAGAAACAAGGAAGCAGTCAAGATTTCAAAGTCAGGACTGGAATTGGAAATGGGCACTTGGAAGATTATGGAATCCAAAGAAGTGGTGATCTATGAGTTCTTTCATAGACCCTTTATAGACCCACTGCCGGGCATGGGCAGTTATTAACTCTTTCATCTATCAGCTAATATTTTTTGAATCAACTCTACAAGATTTTTTTAGACTATGTATAGAGAACTTGGATCTATATAGAAGCATCATTACAGCTTCCAATATAGAAGCACATATGTGTAGCCACTTGACAGTTTTTCTTGAAAGGTGATGATGACCAATTTTTGTATCAGTGCCCTCTTTTTGTGGACATATGTATAATTTTTTTTTCTTTTTTTTCCTTTCCTGCAAAAATTGAAGAAAATGCATCATTATGATGCAGCTACTTGATGTAAAAACTGTTGTATTGCAGGAACATACGTACTCTATACGTTTTTCTTTTGATCAATATAAACAACACTTTTCCCTTCGAAAAAAAACAATAAAATTGGATGCTTTCATTTTCATAAAGAACTCATGTCATTGAAGTGTTCCTCAAATGAGCAATTTGCATAAAATAAAGAACATATAGAACTATTTATAAACCCTACAATGTTTCCATGAGTGCATGGATGGCCATTGATATGTAATAGTTATTCCTATTAAAGTTTTCAAAAACATAACCATTCATGCACATACTATACATGTAAATGATATGTTTGTATTAACAATATTCAAGTAATTTGGTCGACAATAGATAGGACCGCAAAATGGAATAAGTGCTACTGGCTATTTTGGAGGAATGAGTACATGTGAAAGGATAAACACCCCAAGATTTAATTTGTAACATCTATAATAGGCTTGACAATCATAAAACTATTACCACAAAAGGAGAATGTGTTTCCAACATCAGGAACAAGTAAAGAATATGACCAAATGCCATACAAAGCGTAGTTGTAACAAGTTTGATATTTACATTGAAAAATAATGGGAAGAGAGAAGTCATCGCTACCCTCCAACAATTGGACCAATCTTGGTGTGTACGTGGATATTTTTGCTCTCAGCTCATTCAACTTTTTAGGATTTCCTACTAGAGATGTTTTGGGTGGCATTAATATCATACTTTGGATCACTAGAAATTTTAGTTGATTGAATATAAGCATATGGGTTAGTCAATTTAGGATTAAACATAGTTGTTTTGGCTTCCAACTTTTCCAAAATTGAGCATAAGGAAGTGTTCCTACATGTCTTTTCTATGTCACTTATTGGATTTTTCACTGCAATAAAGGGTATTAGACCATCAACATTATGCAATTGATCATTAGTATAATGGATGGGTGTGACGTTTTGAACAACCACATACTATTGGGGTGTCATAAAATAAATCCAACTCATGAGAGATTACCATTGATAACCTATGATTGTGGCTGGAAGATGGCATGTTACAATTGGCAGGGTACCAACTTCTTGCAATATATTTATTCTTATAACAAATTAAAATGTTTTTGAACTCGTGGGATATCTTGTGCATCCGAACTCAATCCTAAATCGGGATCCTGTAAAATAGATTACATTGTTATTCATATTCACATGGATAAATAAAATAAATTCAATTAGATAATCTAAATATAAATAAAATATGAACTTATTGGATATGGAAAGGGATAACTCGCTAAAATTTGAGCAATATGCAATGAGTCGGAATTCGAAGAATTGGCCATGTGATATTTTAATCTTTTATCCCTCCATTTCAGTCAAATCAGCAATCAATACATGTCTATAGTCTAAAAAATAAATTTTGAGAACCATATTACAATCTTACTTCCAATATAATTTCAAAACCATTTTGTAATAATAAGGTGATTTTAAGAAACAGGTGTATACTATGAAATACAATAATTGTTGTGGTTGAATCCCAAAATAACATTTGAGATTAATATATCATTCTAAGATGAAACATAAATTCATAGGGATTTTTAATTTATTCAGTGCGCCATATTAATATAACCACACCAATGTATTCTAACTACACAAACACACCAGTGTTGCAAATCTAGTTACACGTCGTTTGGGAACATCCACAAAATTATCTAGAAACGAAATTATCCACTATATTGGATACCATATAGTTATCAATGCATTTTTCAATATTATTTATGGCAGTGCACTTTTTATACCAAGTCACACTGGTGCATCCATATTCCTAATGCGCACCATAACATGATATATTTTTTTAAAATTTTGTATTATATGCTACTGTGGTGCGTTGTGAAACTACAATTGCATCGAGGATTTCATATGTTTATGGTGCACTGCAATATCGGAAAGAGTTTAAACATATAACTTTAAGGTGTGTTTCTTGTTCATATGCACTAGTGCGCCAGTGTAACACGCACACCAGAACCACAATAATCACACAAAAAAATTGGATGAATTAATTTTCCATAAACTAAAAAAGGAGCAGGAAATTCATTATCAAAACCTAATTCTATAGAGTGTTTATAAAAAAATCTTAATCACTCTTTCATTATTCAACCAAAATTTCAAAGGGAAAGTTCTGGAAGAGAGACTTACAGGGAAGGAATTTGGAGCAACTAGATTATTCTGAAGATTGAAATTTGTAAGGTATGATGAATCAAACTAAACCCTACATAGTAGAAATTTGAAGTATATAATTTTTTACTATTGATCACAATGTATGATTTAATTGTTTTCCTTTATAAATTTTAAATAAATTCAAAAAAATCGTAGTTACCTTCAATATTGGAACCCTGGCTTTCTTGTTGCTTCCTTTTGTTTTATGTGGCAGTGAAATTTTACATTAAGATTTAAATCTCTCTATCATTTCATAATTATGGTTTTTCTTTTTAAGGATTTTAGATTTAAGGGGTCTGTGGTTTTATATACAAAGCATTGGGCTCCTTGGGACCACTTCTTGGGTTGAATCTGCAACCTTGTCAATCCTATAAAAAAAAAATCAAAAGGCTTACACAATTTTCGATGCGTTCAAATAGTGTGCTTCAAATAAAAGTGCACCGACAATGTCGACCATGTTTTTTTCTCATAATTTTAGTTTTTTTTAAATCTTACATATTTTTTGGTGTTGTAGAGTTGAAATAATGCATCGACGCACTAATTATACATGTGCACCGCACATATTACCAATGCTTAAAAATAAATATATCACGTCGATAAATGTGTATGTTATATTTTTATTGTTATAGTTAACAGAGCATTAAAAGAAGGTGCACCTTGTGTTTGTGTTCTAGAAGCACCGGTGCGTCCCGGTATTGGAAGCACATATGCATTGTTTGTATTGAAATGCATTGAAATGGTAGAAATTTTTTTCTATTTTGAATATATGTAATTATTTGTATAATATATTTATTAGCATATCTATTTAATGGTTTAGGTTGTTTATTGATAGAAAATGTGTGATAAAAGTTCAATGAGCAAGGATTCTAATCAAGATGCTGGGAGCACATCCAAAAATGCAAAGAAGGAAAGCTCTTTGTAATTTCTATATTAAATCAATATGTTTGAACTATATGTAAGTTTAGTTAATATGTATTAGTTAATGTGTCATACAGAGCCAAAAGATAAGGAATCTCAATAAGATTATTTGCAATCTAAGTGCAAAGCGTAAAATATTGATGAAAAAGTTGCAAAGGGATGAATCAGGTGAATAAAAAATAAATCAATATGAGTTTTTTCTTGATTTTATAGTAATATTGTACTTAAGAATATTCGTTAAAATGTTTCAAACAATCTAATTCACATATGTTGAATGTTATGCATAAATTGACAACAATATAAGGGAATCTCATCATAAGAAAAAACAAATAATGCATGATTTAAATTATGATGAATTGGTTCTTAGCTTATTTGGAGTGGTGGTCAAAGTGAATGAAAAAGGAAAAATCTTCTATAAAACTATGAGAGATACGGTGGAAAGAACATATAGATGTACATTCCACTTAAAGTACAAAAATCAATCCAATGGGTAAAAGAATTGGGTTATATGTAAACTACAGGAGGCGTTTCTAGAGCATTGGTCAATGAGGCCTATCAGACTTGCAATAGAAAAAGCATACAATAACAAAAAAGAATCATTCAAAATGTAATATTCCTAAACATGTTTTATAGAATATGTACCTACTACTGCAAAACATTTCTTTATTAATATTAATTCTGCTATATTTATTTTTCATATCAGCGTAAAAATGGTTTAATGTCATTTTACATTTTCAGAACGATTATGAAAATCTCAAAGGATGAATGGGGAAATATCTGAAATATACCAGTAGGGATGTCCAAAAACATTTACAAGGAGGTGGTCAAAGAAATGGACATAATTGCATTGTGGGAGGAGTCATCTCAACAACAATGTTCTTCAAATGTATGAAATCATTGAATTTTTCTATTATGTACATCTAATTAATTAATTTAGCACTAAATATTAATTTTCAATTGTTTTGTTGCAGAAAAGAAAAGAAAATGGAACCCATTCAACACATAAGACTGGACGACAAGGATAAAAGGGGTTGGTAGCAAAGTTTGTGAGTAGTTGTGATTTCCTTATAATAGCTTATGATTTCATATTGGTTGTGATATTTATATTTTAAGTTTTTTTTACATTGGCCATCCTTGGATGTCTTCAAACAGGTGTTAACATACAAACAAGAGCCATCGAAAGAATTGTTTGACATTGGGTTAAGTATGAGTTATGAGTATAAGTTGGTGTATCAAAAATTAATTGTGGAATTTGTAAGTATCTATGTCATTTTACTTCTCTCATTTTATAAGTGATAGAACAACAAAACTCCTCTATATTAAATCTATAATTTCTTACATGGTATAAAGCTTGCAGGAAACAAAGTATGGAGTGGATCCAACACAAGAGTTGTTGGGAGAAGGCATGAGACATGGTTTTGAAAGAATGTGTATCATTCAGGACTCAATTCTTTCTATGGTACGTCGTTTTTCTATTTGCATTCATGTATATATCTATTTTTATTTTCATTATTCCCACCAATGTAGATACACTCATTACACTTTATTTCTATGTTTGTAGGTGGAAGTTGAAGAAGAGGAAAACAATTGAGAAAAACAACAAAACATTCGGCTAAATAACCCAATTCATGCAAGTGGCTCAAGCACTGACAACAATTCCAATGAATAATGATGATCCCTATATTTTGGATGTTAATGAAATCATATATGTATATTTTGAAAAATATGTCTGTGAAAATCAGTAATTTTGTATAATGTATTGGGCATAGTGTTCCAATTAAAATACAATGGGTTACCAATAAGTATAAAAAAGACATGCATGTTGACAATTTGATTATTGTTGAGTTTATGTGTCACATTTTTGTATAACAAAGGGCCTATGATTGATATATAATAAAATATATTTTGTATTCCATGCATTCTCCAATGTCATTGTGAAAAGTTACATGTTAAATATATGGATGATTAAATATTATAATAGATGTGAAAATTTATGAGATAACAAATTAATCCAAACATCGTATCCAAAAGCAATAATTAAAATTCAATTGAATACTATTATAAAAAATATTTCAATTTCTTATAAATAATGGAAAGAACCAAAATAAAATTAAAATATAGATATTACAGTGTGATGTCAATACTCACTTCTCACCAAACATAAAATAATCTGTGGTGCTTTTGATTGTTCCAAATGACTTGGTGCATTTAAAACAAAGTCACACCTGTGTGCTTTAAACAATGTAGCACAAATGTGATAGAAGCAACCAAGGCCCAGTGCAACATAATACTCATCGGATGCCCCGATACCTTTTTTGATGCCATGACTACGTGTGCTACGGTATATTACATCACAGTTAAATTTTTAAAATATAGCTATAGTCAACATCTCAATCAACTTTACCGGTGTATTATATTCACTTGTCATCCTTGTGATTTGTAATAGTTAGGTTGCACTGGTGCATTTTTATAGTTAGTAAGCATTGGTGCTATTTTTGGTGTATTGCCCTGATGCATTCTAAAAGTACTTAAGCAGCATTGATATTTTTGGTAAAATGCATCAGTGCATATCATGTTATAAAGCATCGGTTCTTTTAATAATTTTGGTGCAGACCAGTGCATATAATGGTAACAAATTTTCATGCACCATTGCTTTAGTATTTTACTAAATCCACTGGTGTGTTTTGCATCTAATTGCACTAGTGCGTTTGCGTGAATAAAATGCATTGAAAAAAATCCACAAAATCCTCCGGTTGCTTAGTGTTTTTAGTTATAATACATTTGCTAAAACATATAGTACCATTTGCGAAGGTTGTAGTGAAGTTTTTTATCAGATATTTGTCCAATATTATAACACTAAAAACTTCCACTAAAATCTATGCTACAGTGCATTTTACTTGTAGTGTAAACATGAAATCCTATCATAAATCTTCTTTCACAACCACTACCAATCAACCATGCAATAATCATTTGGCTTGAGATGATATCCTAAATATTTCAGGTCATTATTTTTGGTCCCAATGGAAAGGGAACCAACTATCTTAATTCATATTCCAAGTCAAGGATCAATTCATTAAATAACCATTTCAAATTAATATGGTCTATTTTCATTCTAGTTTCTAGACAAAACAAATCAAGAATGTATTTTATATTCCACCAATATCTTGTTATTCCCTAACCAAATAACAAGATATCGTCAACAAAAATGTAGGATAGTGAAATAATTTATGCAACCTAAATTCGATGAATTAATCCATCCCTCTTCGTCGACGACAATATTCTTCTAATACTTTCTACTATCAAGAGAAAAATGAATGATGATAGCAAACATCCTTGATGAAGTCCTCTAAAATGTAACATGCCCTTCACTACACTAGACTTAAAACACATAAGGATTTTTTTCTAAAAGGTTACCTACATGTTGCTTACATGTGTTCTTATAACAAGCACATATCATATTAGATCAACATAATTGATCCGCATACATTACACCAACCCCAATCATATTTCACAACACAATTTGATTGAGTATATCTTTAAACATAATATGATACTTTTTAACTATGACACAAGCAGCTATGACATAGGATATGTGACACAAGTATTTTTTCCACAAGAGTTGTGACATAAGAGATATGACACAAGCAGTTGTGACACAAGACATGTGACAAAGGAGCTGAGACACAATGGTTGTGACACAAGGCCTGCGACAGAGGAGCTGCAACACAAGGGCTATGACATAAGTATATGTGACACAAGACCTGCGACAAAGGAGCTCCAACACAAGGGTTGTGACACAAGAGTTGTGACAATAGACCTACAACAGAGGAGTTGCAACATGGGAGTTGCAAAACAAGGGATATGACACAAGAGTTATAAAATAATACATGGGATAAAGGAGATGCAACACAGACATAACAATGTAACCATTCAAGCTGGTTCATTTCATTCAGTTGTACATAAGTAAAAACTCATTCATAATACACAATTTGGCATATGTAGAGACAACAGTGAACACTTATCTTTTAATTGAAATTGTCCAAGAAACTGGCCCTATGAGAGCAACGTTCCACCCAACTGTAGGCATGCTAACCAGCATATACTCTTTTTGCTAAGAGGCCACCCCCAATCTGGGCTATGCATCCATTAAAGAGGAACTACACAAGCTCACTTACAACCATAAACAAATACACCCATGCTAAGCCAGCACACAAATGGGTTTATCAAGCATGCAAAGGGAAAAGGAGCAAGAATAGTAATCCAATGAGTTCAATCACATAGCTACATGCATCTCAATTGTTTTCAACCATCCTTCGAACCCACAAACTATCGCACCCAACATAAGGAAGGTCCCCTTCTCTGTTACACAATCCCTCAGGCGCCCCTTCTCTCCAGTGATATTCAAGGTGTGCATAGAAGGGTCCAAGCTGCTTAAGCCTTTCAATATTTCTTACCTTCACTGGTTTATCAACAAATTCCAACCCTTGATCTCTATTTTACTTCCATTCTCTGTTGGATTTTCTTATTTCTTGTCACACTAACTTCAACCATGAAAATCACTTTCTAGGCTCCCAAATCTGGATTCTCCCATGGATTTCTAGGCTTTTGAGGCTCTCAATTTCGCCCCAGGTTTGGTATCTATAAACTCCCCATCGTATTTCACAACCCACAAGAGTTTCTGGGCATTTTTTACACTCTAAAACATGGCTTTCTCTTTGGTTACGATTTCTGCTATTTTTCTTGTTGGGAATGCATAGCATCCTCCCAATTAAATTTGGGTTGCTCTCTAATGGAATGGTAATGAAAGGAAACAAATCCCCATTAGGGAAATTGACTTCTATGTCATGTAATCTAAGCCTGTAACCTACCATACGAATTTTTGCACTCATCCCATGCTCCATTAAATTCATGAGTTGATTTCTTAACTATCTTCTTACAACAAAATTAAAGAACAAAAAAAAATCCACTTGGGTTGTTGCTTACAATTTATGGCATATGGGTTCTCAAGATGACACTTTGAAATAATGGATTTAATTCCCCAAACCTTTCTCCTCTCCCTAGTGGTTGAACACAACCCCTCATTTTCATTGCTTACACAGCCATCTCTTGTACTTTTATGTTCATTGTAAATATTACATTGTTTTTACAATTGTTTCCATGGTTGGCTAGCACATGCCCACAAAATATAAAATACTTGCCTTTATAACTCTATGCATTCACTAGCAAGGCCTTCACCTTGATATCCACACTAGGAATCATACATTAAATTTTTACAACATTTACATTATCAAGCTAGTATGATCTAGGGTTCAAAATGGGGGCATTACAATCCCCTCCCCCTTGGAATAACATTGTCCTCGGTGTTCACACCATTTCTTTTCCTTGAAAAAATATTTCTTTTGCTTCCAGCTTCTCACATGATGCATTTCTTTCTCTTTCCAATCTTTAGTTGTTCATTTTGAGCTTTTTGGAATAATTGCATGTCCAACTACATCCATATGATTCCTTCAAGGTCATTGCATCCCGCAATACCTATGCTCAAACAATGTGTCAATTCACATGTCAAATACATTCTCATAGGATTCATCCCTTAACAGGATTTTCAAAACCATAACTGAAGCATATACACATCGTGTTCACATTAAACAAACAAGAAAATGAAAAGTAATCCAATTACTTATCTGCATAAGCATATTCATTTATCTCCACAAGTATCCCTCTTTGACTTCGAATAACTATGGCACCCATAAGACCTGCACCACCTGCCACAAGGATGGTATCTCTTCTCTACTACCTAGTATGTCGAGCATACCCACCCCTTTCAATGCTCTTCAAGATGTGCATCGAAAGGTAATCAATTTTTTGCAAGCCTCGGATCACCTGTGAATACATATAAAACAAATGTTGAGCTAGCACATTGGTTGCACCACAACATTCAATAACCAATTCCAAACTAGTACGTCGATTGGGTTTATCAGGAATTCCATTAACTAGTATGCTAAACTAGCTCCTCAACTCAGTTTCTCAAGCATACAATAACCATTGCTAAGCCAACACCTCTCCTGGTTTTACCAGGCAATGAAATGAATACATATTCATGGCCCCTTATCCTATGAAAACCTATGCTTCCCTCCAAGAACTCCATAGGTAACTCACTTGACTACAGGCTAGAACGGCCTCAACAATACCCACTCACACAACACAAGGATGGTACCCTTCTCTACTACACAATCCCTCGGGCATACCCATCCCTCTAGTGCTCTTCAGTGTGAGCATAGAAAGGTTACCAATACACATGCAAGCCTCCTAAGTACCCATGATATTATTGGGTTTAACAACACTACACAGAGACAAGAACATGCAAGAAATTTTTTACAGGGTTTCTCAAACCCAATCCACTATTGGCATCATATTTTCATTTTCAACTTCAACAACTAACTCTTTCACATTGGCACATTCTCTCCATCTCACCTACATTATATACAAGCATGCAATTCACATGAGATATCATCAAAATTTTAAACAAAATTTATGGTTGAAGCATTTATATTCATAACACAAGATAGAGTAATCAATAATCTCGCTACTTATCTTCATAATTTTTTTCCATCTTCACATGGTTGTCATTGGCGATATCTAGCTTATTATCTTCTCTGACACACCCAAGGTATCTCCATATACCTATAATGTTATCTTGATCCCAGCAAGCATATAACATGAATCTCTCACTTAGGTTCATTCAATTTTCCTCATTCTTTGCAGTCACTCACCATTTAGGCTCAGGAATCTCCTTTACCGATCCATGGTTCCCTCAGACAATCCATCATTTTCCCAAGATTTCTTGCACAAGAAGAGAACCAACTCAAGGACCTTATTTCTAGGGTGTCCCACTAGCATCCATTAACATATCATAGTTCATGGTGATCATGCATATATTATAGGGTTCAAGTGTCATTATAGTAGGAGTATCCCCTAGCTTTCAACAACCATAATTTGTCTTCACTAGACATATCCATGATCTCACTTGCACTGCACACATACAGTTACCATGAGATGTCATCATAATAATTTCAAATCAAATGCATATAGAAACGATATTTCCCATGCATGAGGTTGTCCTCATAGATTTCAATCAAAAACCATTTTTTGGGATCTATTTCATATAGAAACTAGGTTTCTCAACATGAGGTTCTTCTCATGATGTCCAGATCTTGCAGGACATATCACATGGTATTCCCGCAATGTCCTTCTGACACAACTCACAAACATCCAAACAATCAGTAATATTAATAATCAAATTCAAGTTTGAAATTCCAATTTTGTCTCCTACATAAATTAGATTTATTTATCCATGAGGTCATCCTCATAATGTTTGGTCTTTGTAAGTGGAAGCACGTTGTCCCTTATGGTTTTATACTTACTTTTGTAACATGGGCATCCACATACAACATGTCATTTTGAACATTTCTAGATCAGTCAAACAATCATTAGTAATTATTAGCAAAATTTCAAATCTGAAATTTACGAAAAAAAATCCCTATGGAAAACAAATTTCACAACCATGAGATCCTTCTCATAATATTTGGATTTTTCACATGGTAGCTTCCTGTCTTTATTATGGACTTACACACATTTCCACAACCAAGAAAATTCTACTTACAATCTGAAATGTCCAATCAACCAACAAGTTGTGAGTATCCATGCATATAATCCTTTCATTGCAGCATTTATATTAGTCACTGAAGTGACTTCAGAATTATAACAAACAATAATTCAAACACTAGCATTTGTTAATATCTCAAATGAAATGAAATACATTTACTTTATATGCATAATTTTCACAATAAAATTGCAAAATAAATTCGCATTCTCCATGCAATCGAATAAAAATTCCAATACTCGTGATTACACCATCATACTCTTTTCATGCAGCATTGTCCTCCTAACAGAGCATTCTAGTAGTCAATCAAACATGACTAGCTTCTTCATGCAATTCTTTCTTTTTTTGTATCCATAGCAGCTCATGAAATGATCTCGGAATTATCAACAATTCTATCATTTTAGCTATTAGTGAATTGAAATGAAATATATATCACAACCATGCATTTACACAATGCATATTAACATGTTTACACACGCACATATGCATTCACATTCACAATATTCACATAACCTTTTAATGTACATAATTCACTTATGGTCTTGCACTCGATGCATTCTGGCATTGCTCTAAAACATTTATGTGCACATATGTCCTACCATGGTAAATTGGAAATCCTATCCAATGTTTCAACACAATGCCCAACCATCTCCCCAATCATTTGGTTAACTATCTGGGTTCCTTCCATCTTCACCCGAACACAACGTTGGGAGTTCACTCACTCCCTACTTGTTGGCAAAGAGGTTTCATCCCAAAATAACACCAATAGGGAATTGATGGAATACTTGTGTAGCATTTCAAGTTTCACAATCCAATACCCTCATGGTATCACATAGGGCTATGTCACATGATATTTTCTACCTCAACAGTACCATAAGTCCTCACTTGCCTTGTTTATCAACTCATTAACAACGTACACACACATTGCATGATATCATTTCATATGAACGCATTCAAAATTTCAAACAATTAGATGGTATAAGGCTTCTTTCCCTTAATATCCCATACCTCACCAAAATTGGTGGGATACCATTCACTTAAATTCATTCAATATCAAATGCATACCAATTTATAATGATTAAAGTGTGGTTGAAGGGATTCTTACCCAATCTCTTTTTCAACACTTATGCAATCAACATAAATAAACCATTACCTACATGGCTGCCATCAACATCCTTGATGTTATATGATTGGTTGGCCTCTTACCAAGGACTACATAGTCCTTCCATCAACCCATTGGTCATATATTTGTCGTCATATCCCTTGTTCGTAAGGTTGTCAGTCATGAACATCTTTAGCCATGCTTCTATTGCCTTTGGTCCTACAACCATCACCAACAGTAATAATTATTATCATCCACCATAATTATCATTAGTGTCTCATTGCATATATAAAACCTCACTACTTTTACCAATATGCAATATCATATTCAAGCACATGCAGGTTCACCTGTGACTATATATTATCTCCTAATATGCCCACTAGTGCATATGCATTTCATCTATCTAATTTCTTGCATTTCCAGCATTCCTATGCCAAAATTTATTTATATAACTCAGGAAATAAATACATATCAACAAGATAAGAGTTGAGGAATTCTCTCTTTCCAATTCCTCATCATAGCATGGAATTTCCTCTTCCATATATCATAATTGATACACTTTATGGCCTCTCTACCAAATACACAAGGGGTCATTAGCTATGATTTTCTCACCAAGCAGAAATTCAAATTGCACACAATAATCACAATAATATTTTTAATGCATTATTTTCCATTCAACATGTTTTTCCCACATGTTAACAAGAATTATCATAATACCATCACTTGATTATCCTTTCTCATCAACAAAATTATCATGTATTATAGGAACTACCCAAATTGACAATTCTTTGTCAAAACAAAGTCATGGACACTTTTATGTTCTATTCTTTGAGACATCTAAATTCCTCTTTTAGATTCTGACTGTGCGTCATTGTTCCCCTATGAATAATATTTCCAATGCCTATCTTCATGCTTAATTATGATATCATACATGGAAGTTACATTTTCCCAAAATGTCATACAAGCATTTATTCATACACTTTTCGTGCAACCTCTGTAAATTCTGACCCATTCAGTCCTAGTGTTGAAAACCATCGCTCTGATATCAATCTGTAATGCACCCTTTACTACACTAGACTTAAAACACATAAGGATTATATTTCTTACATGTGTTCTTATAACCGGAATATAGCATATTATATCAACATAATTAATCCACATATATTACACGAACCCCAACCATTTTTCACAACACAATTTGATTGAGTATATCTTTAAACATAATACGGTACTTCTTAACTGTGACACAAGAGCTAAGACACAAGTAATTGTGACATAAAAGTTGTGACACGAGACCTGTGACATAAGACCTACGACAGAGGAGTTGAAACATAGTAGTCGTGACATAAGACCTGCAACAAAGGATATACAACACAAGGGTTGTGACACAAGACCTGTGACATAGGAGCTTCAACACAGGAGCTACAGCACAAGTGTTGTGACACAAGTAGTTGTGACACAAGAGTTGTGACACAAGGCCTGTGATGGAGGAGCTGCAATATAGGAGTTGCAACATAAGGGCTGTGACACAAGAGTTGTGACAAAGACCTGAGACAAAGGAGTTGCAACACAAGGGCTGTGACATAATAATTGAGACAAAGGATCTGCAACACATGCATAACAATGAAATCATTCAAGTTGGGTCATATCATTTAGTTGGACATTAGTAAACATTCATTCATAATACACAATTTGGCATATGTAGATACAACAATGAGCAATTATCTTTTAATCGAAATTGTCCAAGCAATTGATTATGTGAGAGAAACATTCCACCCAATCACAGGCACTCTGACTAGCATATACTCTTTTTGCTGAATGTTCAACCCTAGGTTGGGCTATGTATCCACTAAGGAGGAACTACACAATCTCACTTACAGCCATAAACACATACACTCATATTAAGCTAGCACACAGTTGGGTTTATCAAGCATGCAGAGGGACATGGAAGGAGAATGCTAAGCCAGTGAGTTCAACCATAGATATACAGGAATCTCATTTGGATTCATATAGCCTTGCCACCTACAATAACTACTGCACACAACACAAGGAAGGTCCCCTTCTCTGCTACACAGTCCCTCAAGTCCCCCTTCCATCCAATGTTATTCAAGGTGGGCATAGAAGGGTAGAAGCTACTTAAAACTTCGGATATTTCTTTCCTTCACTAGTTTATCAAAAAATTACAACCCTTGATCTCTCTTTGACTTCCATTCTCTCTTGGATTTTCTTATTTCTGGTCACACTAACTTCAACCACAAAATTTACTTTCCAGGCTCCCAAATCTAGGTTCTCCCATGGATTTATGGGTTTTTGAGGCTCTCAATTTCGCCCCAATGTTGATATCTATGAATTCCTCTCCAAATATCATAACCCACAAGATTTTTCAGGTATTTTTGACACTCTAAAACGTTGCTTTCTCTCTGGATACGATTTCTGTTATTTTTCTTGTTGTGATTGTATAACATCCTCCCAATTGAATTTTGGTTTCTCTCTAATGGAATGGGAATGACTAGGAATGAATCCACATGAGGAAAATTCACTTCTAGGTCAAATAATATAATCCCATAACCTACCATACGAATTTAAGTACTCATCTCATGCTCCATTAAATTGATGAGTTGATTTCTCCTTCTTGCAACAAAATTAAAGAACAAAAAATTCCACTCGGATTTTTTTCCATTTATGGAACATGGGTTCTCAATATGACACTTGGAAACAATGTATTTAATTCCCCAAACCCCTCTCCTCTCCCTAGTAGATAAACAAATCCCCTCATTTTTTTTGCTTACATGGCCAGCTCTTGGACTTTTATTTTCATTGTAAAATTTTTTTTTACAATTTTTACCATGGCTAACTAGCACATGCCGACAAATTATAAAATAATTGCCTTTATAATTCAATGCATTCACTAGTGATACCTTGTCCTTGAGCTCCATACTAGGAATCATACATTACAATTTTACAACATTTACATTATCGAGCCAATATGATATAGGGGTCAAAATGGGAACATTACATAGAAGCCTTAAATAAAACTAAGGGATATTCATTGATGAGAACAACATAATTGGTCCATGAAACATAACCTAGGACCCAATTGATCATTTCCAATCTCATCCTAGTCTGGAACAAAACAAGTATAAGAAAGGTCCAGTCCAGTTTTTCAAAAGCCTTGGAAAGGTCTATCTTTAAGACAACATCGAGGTCCTCTTTTCACTTCGAAGAATGCAATCCTTCTTGGGATGCTCCCATGACATCTATAATTTGGTGGTTCGATAAAAATCCAAACCACTCTTTAGAAATGGATTTAGACAAACATCCTTTCAATCTTTTTGCTATAATTTTTGCAATTAGATTATATACCAAGTTGCACAAAGCAATAGGCCTAAAATCAACAAAGGATTTTGGTTCATTCTTCTTTAGAATCAAAGATACAAAGGTAAATTTGATTGCCCCTATCAATTTTCTAGGTCATTAGGATTACTCCACAACTTGAACCAAATAATCTACAAAGGTATCAAAAATCTCCACAAAAATTCTATAGTCCACACATATGGACTAGGACTTTTGCATTTGTTAAAATCTACCATAACCCCTTGAATTTGTTCCTTATAATTTGGAGCTTCATGGTAGTAATTAATCTCATCATCAAAAAAACAGGGAAATTGTCAAATGAACTACATTTTTTTCCAATATAGAAGAGTTTTGGAGCTTGTAGAGTGATTGAAAAATCTCTTCCTACTGAAGACAACTAACTAAATGAGGAAAGCTTGGCTCCCTCTAAAGACACTAACTCCCATATGGTGTTTTTTATTCTCTATAAGTCACATACTATTGAAAAAAGTAGTGTTATTAGCACCTACTTCAAGCCAAAATATCTCAACTCTTTAGACACCAAGATTTTCTTCGAATTCCAATAAATCCTTCTTCCTCATCTCTAAATATTTCATGTCTTCCAATTCTATGAAAGAAAATACGCCTTTAGCATTTTGAGAAAATAATTTCTCTATATGATCTTCCACTCAAACAAGGTTTGCATTCCTTTCCTTTTTTTTCCTCCCATCCCACTCCCCAACAACCTGCTTTGTGAATTTAAGATTGTTCAAAAATTGCATTATGGATGACTCACACAATTTAGAATCTATTGATGTCTAGTTTGACCAAATCAGATCTTTGAAATCCTCATCCCCTAACCATTCATGGTTGAACTTAAATGGACCTAGTGGCTTGACATCCTTTTTGGCAATTTACAACAAGAGAAGATGGTGATCTAAGCCACCTCCAAATCCAACCCAAGATTAGTAAGACTCAATATTTGAGATCATACTTTCTGTCAATAAAAAATTGTCTAATCTTTTTGAGATAGATCCTTCACCCTCTGGGATTTCTCCAAGTAAGGAATATATGAGGGGGTTCAATATCCAACAAGTTTGTATCCTCAAAAATATGGAGGAAGTAAGCAACCAAAGGATCATGTATTGCATGAACTCCCCATACTTCTCCAGAAGATACAGTCAAATGGAGATCACCTCTAACAATTAAGTTGTTCCCAAACAAATAAATTTTAGATTTTACATCTTCCCATAAATCCTTTTTTTCTTAATATGACCCATATAAGTTGATAATTTTGAAAAACTTCCCAAGATCATGTGCTTCAACCTCCAACAAAAAACATGCATCCAAAGCATGAGAAGAGAGGGCATTTGTGTTTGAATTCTGGGTAGAGAGAACCCCATTGGAAAAACCTTTTGCATCTATAGAACAAAAGCTCCAACCCTTTAACAAAAGAAATAACTTTGATAATTTGAAGCTCGAACACTTCATCTCTTGAATCAAAATAACGTTAGGATAGTAAACTAACAAGATCCTATGGAGGGATAATTTCATGGAAACACCCCCAACCCCTAGGGCATTTAGAAAGAGAACTATCATGGGAGAACTTTTGTAGAGGGCTTCAGTGCTCTAAGAGCCCTAGTGATTGCCATATGTTTTCCATCTTGGACTTATTGATTGGATTTATATTAATCCTTTGAAATATTTGATTTGTGACCTGCATGTTAAGAAGGAGTAGGAATCAATGCCAACCCACCGTCTGAATCTCCCTACACATATACCTTTAGGGGAGCCCTAATTATTATATGGTTCTTAGAAGGCTCCCAAGGGATCTCATGCACCTTTCAAGGAGGCTTGGCTTCTAAGAATTCAATACTGATATGGGAAGAAGACCCCAGTCCATGAAAATTAGAAGGGGTTGTAGGGACCAAAGGCTCAAAAGACAAAATACCCCCCCATCACAAAAGGAGAAGGAATAAGATCAAGGGAAAGAATAGAGAGCATAATGGATGGATTACCTTGATCCTAGCAAATGGAATCCTATCAATAGAGACATGAATCAAAGAACTGGGAAGTTGATACCCCCACCACCTTACTGATGAGAAATTGCTTCCACCTTTTCAATTAAAGATAGACCTTTAGTAATCTCATCCTTCTCTGATTCCTTTTGAAACTTCAAGCCTTTGGTGGATTTAACCCATTTTTTTCCCTTGGGAGTTTTGGGGGTATATGGGTAGTATCAACAAAGATTCCCTATTTATTGAAAGACAGAGCATAAGAATGACATCTTCTAGTATTTGAAAGGTTGGATGAAATTTTTATATCTCCATTTGATCTCAATGTCCTCCTGTAAACACTCACTTAAATTAATTTCCACCAAAACCCAAGAAACATTCTTATCCTCTTTGGAAGCTAGGTAGTTATTTAACACAAAAAACCTCCCCAGCTTATTGTAAATGGAGTTTAGAATTTCTTCTAACAAAGAACCATAAGAAGCCCTGGAAGGAGTACCCAAATATGTTGAATAAAAGAGGGATCAGACCAAGGGTCAAAATCAGGCATCCATCTCTTAAGGACAAGACTAGATGGGCCCCAAAGTCAAGACTTGGGGAGAACAAGAGATAGATGATCAAAATAATTGAACTCAAAATAACACCATCCTTTGATGAGGATGTGAAACCAAGGGACATATCCTAGTAAGGGCTCCCACTCGGTAGCAATCCATTAGGATAAAGACACCTTGGAGATGATCTTACCCATAAATTTTCCAACAAGCGTTATGGCTTAAAGAGACTCAACTTTTTCCAAACCCACATATATTTCCAAATCCATCAATACTATACTAGAATTGGGTTTGATGTACTTATATTTATGCTTAGATTCCATAGAGGGTCGCAGAGGAATACCTAAAATTCCTGTAGAGGGCTCAATCTTAACCAAAGGAGAACTTTTAGCTAGAGAAACATGATTTTTGGGCTCTAGTTTAGGGTTTTGGAGCCGTATTAGAGGAATTGATAGCCTAACTCAGGGTTAGAAGTAAGACATCTGACCCATCTTCTTCGCCTGAACCCACATCAACTGACACACCTGCCAATTTCTCCCTTCTAACGCTCACACTAAAATTCTTTGGTATGCCTTCTTTTGTTTCATCGGTGAATTGGTGATGACATACTCAGCAAATCCAAAGAGTCTTCATATGGAATCCTATATCATCCTTAGGATTTTCGCAGGGCCAAAAGATTTAGGGTTTTCATATAGCCTCCCATTCCATGCTTCCATTTATCAACTAATTATGAGTTTATTTGCTTCATCTTGAAAAATAATGAAGATAAATATTTATAAATGAAGTATCCATAAATTAAAAAAAAAAAAATTTACATAAAAAATATAATTATATTACAATAATTATTCTTAGTTGTATTGAAAAGTAATATTATAATGTTGAAGTGTTCTTACTTGTATTGAAAAATAATATTATAGTATTAAAGTGTCTATTGTAGTATACATATTTTTAAATGCAATACATATTTGTATATAATGTTTGGGTTCCTTGTCTCTCAAATAAGGGGATTTAATGTATGATTTGGTAATAAATTTTAAATAACACCTTGTTTATAGGTTAGCTCGCCTTACATCCAAAAACTCTGCAAAAAACAGAAAGACCTAACTTTACAATATAGTCATGTTCCATAAATACAACAAGTAGTGAAAACTTCAAACCACCTTCCTTCCATGTTCCATTGTTTCAATAAGTCATCTATATTCAAAAAAATACAAAATGAAAACAAATATCTCATGTAATGAGTAGAATATCTCTATATTTTACTTCCATTACTTCGGTAATGGTCCTTGGTCATTCTTTGTCAAAGTCTCATAATCTATATCTCATATTTTCCATGTAACCATACCAATATGAAGTCCATTCTTAGACAAGTGATCTGCCATTTGATTCCTCTCTCTGTATATATGCACAAATTCTACATCATGGATATTCCTAGTCAACCTTTCAACCTCCTCATAGATGGGCCTAAGATGAATGTTTCTAGGGGGGCTTCTCTGTCTCATCCTCTTTGACAATTTTGGAGTCCCCAAAGACCTTCGCTTTAGAATTTCTTTCATAATAGAGAACAACATAACGGTCTGATGTGCCAAAACATATGCTACATTGTTAGTAATATCCCCTGATCCTACAACAAACTTAATCCCATGAGAATCAGAGAAATATAGGATACCTATTGCCCCCCCCAATAGTTGGTGCGCCCTGAGAAGCACAATCAAAATAAGACCAACAACCATTCCTATCAATGATTTCCTCCACACCCTCTTATTATGCATAGTCTTATCCACCCGAGGAAATTGGCTTAATATTGCAAGGTTTTTTGTTACATAGATTGAAGGAGGAATAAGTATATTTCCAAACATAGCATTTTTTCTTGACAGTTAGACCCCCCAGGTGAGAATTACAGGGAGAGCTTTAAAATCCTTAAATGCCATATTATTTAACCAGGAATCTAGTGTTTCTTTAAGGTTGTGTCTTAACCATATGAACAATGTACCACTCACCTATGTAACATAATCCCACATTTTCCTAATATATGAGCACTGAAGAAATAAGTGATTGATATTTTCCTCATTATCCTTACATAAAGAACATCTCCTAGGACCACTCCCAAACTTTTAAATCAATATATCCCAAACAAGAAACTTGTTGGACATAACCAACCAAATAAAAATTTTAGAGTTTAGTGGGTGTTGTAGTTACCAAATAGCACTAAACCACCAATGATGCTTTGGTAAATCTCATTCCTCCTTAATGACCTTGTATCCTAACTTGGGTGAATATTGTCCACCTATGTCATTCTTGGATCATATAAGTG
>LPNX010145141.1:0-11533 GCA_001517045.1 Pseudotsuga menziesii
TGACAGCCTTGACTCGAGACTTGCCCCCAAGGACACACCGAGTGGCTTGAAGATTTCTGCCACGTGATCCAGGTGTGTGAAAAGGCGGCAACAGTTAGTGTGCACAAAAGTGGGGTATCCAATAATGTAGTGATTGAATTTATTGATGGAATAGACAATGGCTAAAAATTCCTTTTCTGTAATAGTGTAATTGAGTTCAACAGGGGCCAAGTTTTTACTGATATAGTAAATTGCATATGGGGCTTGACCATCCTGCTATCCCAGCACTACTCCAATGGCAGTGTCAGAGGCATCAGAAGAAATATGGAAAGGTAGAGCCCAATTGGCCCCCCTTAAGATAGAAGTTGTAGATAGCCTCTTCTTAAGTTCAGTGAACATTGTTTGGCATGCATCATTCCTAATGAACTGTACATCCTTCATCAACAAAGTAAATAAAGGAGAAGCTAGTTTGGAAAAAATTTCTATGAATCTTCTGTATTAACCAGCATGCCCTAAGAAGCTATGTACCTATTTTTGTGTTCCAGTAGTGAGTATGTTTTCAATTACCCTGATTTTGGATGGATCTACCTGGATACCATCAGCAGATATGAAGTGCCCCAAAACTACACCCTTGCTCATCATCATATGGCACTTTTTAGTGCTCAAAGATAGCTAGGTTTTCTCACATGATGTTAATAAAACCTTTTCTAAGTTTTTCAGTGGCTTCTCAAATTCACTTCCACATGGGGTAAAGTACTTCATGAAAATATACATACTTTCATTAACCATTTTCGAAAATATGCCAATCATATCTCTCTGAAAGGCGACAGGTGCGTTACACAAACCGAAGGGAAGTACCCTGTATGAAAAAGTACCCCAGGGGCAGGTGAGAGTCGTCTTATCTTGGTCCATGGGATCCATATGGATTTGGTTATACCCACTAAACCCATCCATAAGGGGAAAAAATTTCTTCCCAGACAATGTATCAAGTACCCGATCAATAAATGGTAACGAAAAGTGGTATTTCTACGTTGCTTTGTTTAATTCCCTATAATCCATGCAGACTCTCCATTTCCTGTTCTTATTTGGCACTATCACGAGTGGAGAAACCCACTCACTTTCTGATATCAGGTATATAAACCATGCTTCCAAGAGATTTTGAATTTCTTATTTCACTATGTCCCTAAGGTTAGGGTTCATCCTTCGTTGTGGTTGGCACACAAGTTGAAGTCACTTTTAATATAAACGTGATGGGTGCACAGATTAGAAGGGATACCCTTCATATCTGTGTACTCCCAAGCAAATGCTCCCATTTGTTGTTTCAGGAGTGTGACCAGGATTTCCAGTTCATTATGAGTGAGATTCAAATTGATATTCAGTGTTTTACCTGGCTCTATCTCAAATAGAATGCTTTTCAAATTCTTGAGTACTGGAATTGTGCTGTTGTCAGTGACTAAAGTCTCCTCTGTGAGATTTTCTTATTTTTATTCATCTAGAGTATTGTTCAGGATCTAGTAAACATGTTTATTGATGAAAATATTGATAGCATCATCCTCTATTTCATCTTTGAAGGTTAAGTCTTTCCTTATCATTAACAACAGTTGAACACCGTCTTCCTCCTCTAGCTCCATCCATAGTGGAGTTTCAACTTCTAAGCTAGGTCAAGATGGAGGGTATAAGGTAATAATTTTTGTCTCGGTCCCATCCAAAATGGTCATAGACACTGACCAATAGCTGATGTAATTATCTATTGTGGCTAACTAAGGTCTTCCCAGAATCGGCGGGTGTCCCTCTAGCTGTGACTTCAGTTGTAAAACCAAGAAGTCCGCAGGGTATTCCCACGAATATACTGAGACAACAAGGTCATCCAAGATTCCCTCGGGTTTGATGGTGGATCTCTCAATGAGTTCTAAAACAGTAGGGGTTTTCCGAAGGTTGGTGAGCCCAAGTTTTCGTATAGTTTCTATGGTCATAACGTAAATAGTTGCACCTAAATCCACCAAAACGTTTGGTATCTACATGTTCTCAATCTATACTGTGACAGTAGGGTTCCCAGGGTCATCATATTTTTCCAAGAGGGTTTTTCCCATTATCAGTTCAGAAATTTTTCCTAATACATGGACAGTGGGAGGATCCCTTAGTGTTCTACCTAGTTTTCTTACACAAATATCCCGAACTATCTTGGCGTAGATAGGCACATCATGGAGGACCTGCAACAGTGGAATTTTGACATGTAAGTTTTTTAACTCTCCTAAGAGGTTAAACTGAGGCTTTTCCTCTCTTTTATGTAGTGTCATTCATTCATGGTATGGAAGTTTTCTAACTAGATGTGTAGGTTGTGTTTCGATGAATGTTGCTCTCTATGTTTCAGCTGGTGTCACGGTAGGACTTTCAGCATCCTCAATGATGGGGATTACCATACTATATGGGTATTTTTGGTTCAATCTCACTTGATTCACTGAAGTGTTAGAATAATAAACCCATAGTTATCTACCTTAGACATTAATTAATCCATTTTTGTCTTATTTGCCTAGTTTCCATATTCCACTCTATGCAAGTTGTCCTCCACATGTCCTAGATGGTCAAAATTGCTAAAACTGAGTCATGGAGCACTTGGGAAACCTTTTGGAATCAATTATTCTTTTTTATTGAACCTCCCTAGCGCATATCTACTTTTTTTGCTTTATTGATGCTTTTACTGAGTTTTAAGGCAATTGAGAAAGTATGACTAGGTGAAGTTGACTTGTTTTTTTACCTCATCATCCTCCTCTCTTTTCTCCTAATAAAATCATGTATGAGTTTTCCTTCCATCACCTATCATCTTTCCTAATTGATTTTTCCAATTCGTGAGCTCCTAGGAAGATTTGGAAACTACTTTATGCACCTATGGGGGATTTGACTAGATTTAGTAAGCCTTCTTTTGACTAATTCGAATGGCATCCCAATGCATTCAAAGCTCTCATGTAATTATTTATTGTGGTAGCCTATGACTTCACAAGTTTGGCTATTGTACACCTATTCAATACAGATTAGTGTTCTGCTCCATATTCAGTCTCCTTTGTGTGTAATTTGCATGTGTAATTGGCAATTTTTGTGAGTGTAATTGTTCTAACACATGGGTTCAATTTACACATGGTATCAGAGCCTTTGTATATTTATTTCTCTCCTTCCATATTGTTATTGTAGGTTTGACATCATTGACTGGGAGCATTCTGCTGACTGAAGGGACAATTTATGAGCTATGGATCAATCTCAGAAGATCATCTTGGCTCCATTTAATTTCTTTGAATGGAAAGCAGAGATGGAGATACTGTTGAGAGTGAAAGGCCTCTACAGAGTGACTATGGAAATAGAATTAGGGCCCAATGTAGCTGCAAAGAAATTAAATGGCACAATAGGAGGGATGAGGCCTATGGTCTCCTATGTCTGAGCATATCCAGAGACCTTCTTTTCCATCTTGATGGATTGACATCACCAAATGAAGTATGGGAGAATATTGTTGATATTTTTGGTAAAATAGATGAGATGAGAGGACATCAAATCGAGAATGAATCGATCTCCTTGAGTCCCAACAGCTTCGAATCCCTGCAACTCTACTTTTCTAAGTTTAAAGCCCTTGTTTTGCAGCTAAAACAACATGGAATTGAAAAGAAGGAGGAGCAATTGGTTTTGGCCATACTCTCAAAGATTGGACCTAACTATTCAGTGTTTGTTTTGACCTTCCATGCCACAAAGTTGACAGCTCGAGCCTGGAAGATGCCTAAACTTGCAGAGTTCATGGAATCTCTCACACAAGAACAAGATAAACTGGTGATGATGGGCACCATCAAACCTTCCAAATACCAAGCTCTGGTTTCTGGAGATTCAAGGGTGGATTCAAAAGGCAAGAAGAAAGATAAGAAGCCACCTGAGAAAAAGAGAGATGAGAACAAGTCTCCAGAGGAGCCCCAAGGTTCCAAGAAGAACTTCCAGAAGAAGAAGAACAAAGGAGAAATGAGAAAGTGTGCATACTGTAGTAAGGGAAATCATCCTAAATGATCCTACATGAAGAAGCAAATTGACATGCTGACCCAACTCCTAGAGAATAATGGCATCTCCCTTCCCGATAGCTCAAAGAAGAGGGAAGGAGGATCAAATTTAGAAGACAGAGAGATAGTTCATGCATTGGTTGCTGGCACATCAAGCTCACCTAGTTTCATGATTGATTCTGGAGCTTCAAGACATATGGTTTCAACCAAGGAGGCATTCACCTCACTTGACATGTCAAAAGGTCCACCAATAGTACTGGGAGATGACTCTCTCACTGAAAGTTTGGGAAAAGGGAGGATTGATCTTGACCATGGTAAGTTCAGCAATGTATTGTATGTTCCAGGTCTTGCCTCTAACCTCTTATCAGTGTATCAGATGACCCACATAGGGTCTCCAAAGAAGGTCATATTCTCCCCTGATGAAGTTGAGATCACAGAGATCTCAAGTGGTAAAGTCATTGCAAAAGGAGTTACAAATCACACTTCGAAGGTATACATGTTCTCACATTTCCTACCCTACTCAAACCCCTCTACTCTTCTGATTCATGCTAATGAGGTAGGCAAGCTTTGGCATGAAATATTTGTCCATCTTAACTATAAGTATCTTTCTAATCTTAGTGAAAAATAAATGGTCATAGGGTTACCAAAGATTAAGTTTTCCAAAGGAGTCTATCAAGGTTGCATCTTAGGAAAACACCCAGAGCATAAATTTGAGAAAGCTAGTCATAAGAGAACCTCTGCACCTCTTTAGTTGATCCACAGTGATGTTGCTGGACCATTTCCTCATATGTCAATGAGTCAATCCAAGTATGCAATGACATTCATAGATGAATTTTCCAGGTACTACTGGGTTTACTTCCTGAAGCATAAGTCTGAAGTTTTTGGCCTCTTCAAAGTCCTTAAGGATTTGGTTGAAAACCAGTTTGGGAGGAAACTCAAGTTCCTTATATCTGAAAATGGTGGTTCATTGAAAGGAGTCTTCAGTTCGAAGAAGAGCCTTTAGTAGTGGTTGAAGTTGGAGAGTCTTCTTCACCACCAGAACCACTGAATGTAAGTGAAGAGATAAATAAGTTTGCTGATTCTGATATGTCTGATAATGATGATTTAATTTCAGATCCTTAACAGCCCTACAATACCAAAATGGGTAGCAAATACCATTCATGCAGCTGGGGAACTAGCTGGAAATCCTAGTGATTCTAGGAGGACTAGATCTCAGTTTGAGAGTTCCCTGTGTATGAAAGACCCTTTGTTTGCAGAGAAATGATATAATATGGTTGAATCAGACCCATAGACATATGAATATGTAGCACATTATCCAATATGGAAAACAACCATGAAAGAAGAATTCATCTCACTCCAGAAGGACAACACTTGGAATCTAGTTGATCTTCCCCGAGGGAGGAAGCTAGTTCAATGTAAGTGGGTTTTCAAAACTAAGTTTGCTGCTGATGGCTCACCTTTGAAATATAAGGAAATATTGGTAGCTAAGGGATACTCATAGGTACATGGAATAGACTACAATGAGACCTTTGCACCAATGGCAAAGATGGACTCCATCAGGCTAGCCTTAGCCATTGCAGCTTCGAAGCAATGGGAGGTACATCACATGGATGTGAAGTGTGCTTTATTGAATGGATATATTAATGAATATATTTACATGTAGCAGCCTCAAGGATTTGTTACTAATCCATCTCTTGTGTGCAAGCTAAAGAAATCATTGTATGGGCTTAAGCAAGCCCCCAGGGCTTGGTATGCCAAGATTGATGCCTTTCTGCTGTCATTGAATTTTGTTCGATGCAATTCTGATCCTAATGTTTATTTGAAGCTGATTCATGGTTCTTTGATGATTATTTTCTTGTATGTGGATGACCTTCTCATTATAGGAAGCTCAAAGGATGAAATTGCCTCCTTGAAGGATGCAATGAACCATGCATTTTCTATGACTGATTTGGGGTTATTGAGCCAATTCTTGGGTCTCAAGATTGCTCAAAACAATGATGGAATAAAAGTACATCAGTCCAAGTATTCTTTGGATTTGATGAACAAGTTCAACATGAAATATTGCAAGCCAAGCAAGACTCCCTTCATTTCAGGAGTTAAGCTTGAAGAAGCATATTCTTTACCTATGGTAAATAATACACTGTATAGGCAACTGATTCGGTGTTTGTTGTACCTTACACATAATCGACCTGATATTTCTTATGCAGTAATTTTGGCTTCAAGATACATGTATCAGCCTCATGATATCCATTGGAGAGAAGCCAAAAGGATCCTTAACTTTGTTCAGGGAATAAGGACCCATGGGATCTTCTACAAAGCTAAATCTGATCTTGATTTGATTGGGTTTACTGACAGTGATTGGGTAGGTGACAACACAGATCAAAAGTCAACATTAGGATATGTTTTCATGCTTGCTGAAGGACCAATCAGCTGGTCAAGCAAGAAATAGAGTGCCATTGCACTCTCATCTACAGAAGCAGAGTACAGAGGAATTGTAAATGTAGCAACTCAATGTTTATGGTTGCAGGGGTTACTTGGTGAGTGTGGCTTCAAATCAGAATACTCAACTACTATCTATTGTGATAATCAGAGTACCATTCGAATCTACAATGATCCAGTTCAGAGACAGAGAACCAAGCACATTGAGATCCATATGCACTACATCAAACAGCTTGTGCATGATGGCACCATTCACCTACTCTTCTATTCATCTTCATAACAAGTACCAGACATCTTCACCAAAGATTTTTTGTGAGAATAATTTCAGCAATCTCAAATCATTGTTGGGGATTTCTGATCATGTTGTGAAGCATGATTGATGACAATATTTTCAAATTTTGTTTTACTGTCCATGTTTAAGGGAGGATTTTTCCCACTGGGTTTTTGCCTCTTTCCTTGTTTAAATGGACATGTAGTATGTAAAGGGTGACGAAGCCATGTTGCTAGGCCCTATAATTTTTTTATATTTTACTCATAATTCAGGATTAAGGGGGGGTGTTAGAATAATCAACCCATAGTTAGCTACCTTAGACATTAATTAATCCATTTTTGTCTTATTTGCCTAGTTTCCATATTCCACTCTATGAAAGTTGTCCTCCACATGTCCTAGATGGTCAAACTTTCTAAAAATAAGTCATGGAGCACTTGGGAAACCTCTTGGAATCAATTCTACTTTATTCCTGAACCTCCCTAGCACATGTCTGCTTTTTCTGCTTTATTGCTGCTTTTACTGAGTTTTAAGGCAATTGGGAAAGTATGACTAGGTGAAGTTGAATTGTTTTTTTCCCTCGTCATCCTCCTCTCTTTTCTCATAATAAAAGCATGTATTATTTGTCCTTCCATCACCTATTATCTTGCCTAATTTATTTTTCCAATTCATGAGCTCCTAGGAAGATTTGGAAACTGCTTTATGCACCTATGGGGGATTTGACTAGATTTAGTAAGCCTTCTTTTGACTAATTAGAATGGAATCCCAATGCATTCAAATATATCATGTAATTATTTATTGTGGTAGCCTATGACTTCACAAGGTTGGATATTGTACACTTATTCATTACAGAATAGTGTTCTGCTCCATATTCAGTCTCCTTTGTGTGTAATTTGCATGTGTAATTGGCAATTTTTGTGAGTGTAATTGTTCTAAAACCTGGGTTCAATTTCCACATGAATATGGAACATATTTAATGAATAATGGCTCCACATCCTTTCCTGATCATAAGCATATATCATGGTAGGGAACTGGGGTAATGGAGTAACCAGGCATGTTGACAGTCTCAAACTGGTGGAGTCCTTTACTATTTTTTGGGTTAGGATTAGGTTGAGCAGGAAGTTGTGGCTGTATTGGAATGTTCATTGGTGCAAATTTGTTTTGAATTTGTAGCTGCAGTTGCTGGTAGTATTTGTGAGGGTAAGGTTGAGGAGGATACTGTTGATGACGTAATTGTTGGTAAGGAGGTTGGTTATGAGCAAACTGATTCCCTGGATGGGAATTCCTCTGTCTAGGAGACCAGGAAGTTGGATTGTTTGGTTATTGTGGTGTCCATGGTGACCAAGAGTTAGGATTATGCATGAAAGTTTGAGATGGATTCTATTTATTGTTAGAATAATGTGAAGGTAATTGTGTATTCATGTGATTCATACCATTCATATTATTCATATTGTTCCAGAAAGGTGATGGGTCTGGATGCATACCTTGATTTCTAGGCGGCCAGGGATTCTTCTGAGCGATGAAGTAGGTTTGTTCCATGTTAGGAGTATATGCATGTAGGAATGCCTTCACTTGGGAAAGAGAAGGATATTCCTTAGTGTCATGATTCAGTTCATAGAGTTGGCATACTTCCACTTTGTCAAGTGGACACTCCTTCAGAGGGATTTTATTAATGCATCTTGGACAGAATACGCTGAGTGTCAAGTATTCTACTGCTTGCCTCTAATTTTCTCTCAAGACATCCATATCTAAGGAAATGGAACTCATCATCTCTGTTTTGAAGTTCTCCAGAAGGTTGCATATTTCTTCCCAAGTGGCTCCTCCATTAGATGACTTCTGTGTTCTACTGAAGACATGTGGTTCCAATCCTTTGTCATGGTTTTTGGTTTTGGATGATCCTCTTGAGTATCTTTGACTTAATTCTATGATATATTTGAAGGATTCATTCATGATATCCCCTTTCCCCTACAGGTTCAACATATCTAGGAAATCTTCTCTGATTCTACATAATAGGATGATTTTGAGCACATCTCTTCCCATGTCAGTTTGTCTTTCCCTATGTACATTGTACAGAAGTCTTTCCACAAAGTATTCCAGACTTTATTCCTCTTTATGCACCATCTTAAACAACTCTTCCCTTTTGTCTTTGGTCCTGAAATACTCTTGGTATTCTCCAAGGAACACCTGCTTCATTTGTTCCCAAGTGGTGACAGTTTCACCACCCAGGCTCATAAACCATTGCAGAGCATTGTCCTTCATAGTAGCTAAGAAATTATTTAATTTTTTCTCACTGGATGTGCAGTCGTAGCTGTGACAGAGGATATAAAACTCGAAAAGAAACTCGTTTGGGTCCTCTATAGCTTTCCCATGAAATCGTGGTAATACTGATGGTGAAATGTTCTTCATGTGGGATTGACCAATTGGCTGTCGGATGGGGAATTGAAGTGTGGAAACGGTCTCCTCAAGTGGAGGGTTTCCATCATTATGATGGTTATTCTCTACTCCTTCCTCATGATCATCTGGATCACATCCTTTATTCATGTTTTCCTCTTCTCTTTCCTGTCTTTTCTTCTTCTTTTCTCTCACTCTTGCTGAAGTTGTAACCACTCTTCCTTTTTGACATCTTTCTTATCTACGTGGTAAACCACCTTTGGCTCACCTCCTCCCACAACACTGGCTCTGTCTCTATCCATAGGGACACTAGATGGTGTCACAACTTCTCTTGTGTTCTCAACTGTGGAAACTGATGCTCCCAACCTAGGAGTAACTTGGCCTCTTCTGGAAGATGATGATCCCTAATGCCAAGATCCAGTAGAAGAGTTATCTCTACCAACTATATCACCAATGAACATCTTCCTTCCCAAGGTTGGACTACTTCCAATACCTCGACCACCTGCAAAGTCTGTATTCTGGGGAGTTCTGGGGGTTCAAAATGTTATGTTGTACTCTCCTTGTATTCATGCAACCCAAAACATGCAATGGATGCAACTACTACTGTGTCTAATAATTACCTTCCCTGGTAACAATGCCAAAATGTTGGTCACTCTGTATGCAAGTTAATTACATCTAACATACATAATGCTCAATATAAATTATCAATCCAGGGAAGTATTTTATTTCAAAGATAATTCACACTCTCTATGCATAAACACTTAGTATCTGATCAAATGAATAAAATATTAACTCTCCTACTTATCTAATCAGTCAAAATCCTCTCATAGCTAAAATAATCTAAATGACCCACCTAGAAATTCAGAAATGTAATTACTTCCTACAAAATCAATCCAACAATTAACTAATCTAGAAATAGATAACGAGGCTTACTTTTGTAGAAATTTAAATCCTAACATTATCAGATTGTATGTAAATCCATCATATCCAGTTTAATTCAACTAATCTAAGAATTGGGAACAACAACAAATGAACTAAACAAACTCTAAACCATAATCTGACTGAATTAGCAAACCTGAGAAAGACAAGTAATTGAAAGGAACTAAAGCTGAGCTTGACTGTAACAACTATTGGCACACATGCATAATGGAAACTGACCTACATAGTCAACTATCGCACCACGCAGTTATAGCTTAAAGGAAATGCAAATATTACTATCAAAGGAACTACAATGATAAAACATTACTATTGCAACTAACTGTGAAGAATGCAATTACTGAAATTTCCACATCACGCAACAAAACAATCAAAACGTCTAATTAATTCAGCAATATCTATGGAAGGCAGGCCCATCCTTCAAATGGAGATGTTGGAACTAACACGGATTAAGACGTAGATATTAGAAGAATCCTACTCCTTATATTAAAATGACAAATTACAAAGTATAGCTTTCTATCACAACTTACACAGTATAATCCAATATCCACCAAACATTGGCTCAAAATGTTTCCCAATATTTATACATGAACAATCATAACCTTCACCCACTGATATTGGGCAGCGATGAAGATCTACGATCTTCAGAATTCATTGTTACAACGATTTGTTACAGTTGTGAGTGGAATTGAATGAAAGTAGAGAATATAGGGAATCTCGTTGCTCGAGCCATTAGTGAATAAACAGAACCAATTTAAGAGATACCCTATCTATTGCAGCTAAGCCTTAAGCAGCAGTCTGCTGTCACAGCTGAGTCTGTTGCAGCTAAGCCTGTTGCATCTATGTGTGGAATGATGACCTCTATTTGTGTCCAATGTGTGGAGCTATGACTGGAAAGTAATAGCTGGCATTGAAATATCATCTTCTGTTAAAACCACTCGGGCTGCTACACCTGAACTTATCAAAGCTTGAACTATCTTTATGAAATCACCATTAGAGGAAATTTCAACTCAAAATGGGCCTTTTAACTTTTATTCAAATTCCATGTCATCGTGTGTTAGCCAATGAAATTGTTTTAAATTTGAAATACCGTATAGGTCTTTAACACTTTTTTAATATAAATTTGGGGATAGGTGTCATAAAAAAACTACCTTTTTTGTTTGTATTTTTGACATATCTCCCTGTGTTTTTACTCAAATTTCAATCGGGAGAGCTCGTTGGATGCGGAATTAAATTTTGCATCCAACGAGTACCCACTCGGCATACTTTTGACGTACCCCGCTACCCCAAAAATAAGAAATACCTGAAAAAATAGAATGATGATGTCATCATTCTGTTTTTTCAAGTATTTCTTATTTTTAGGGTAGCGGGGTCCGTCAAAAGTATGCCAAGTGGGTACTCGTTGGATGCGGAATTTAATTCCGCATCCAACGAGCTCTCCTGATCAAAATTTGAGTAAAAACACAGGGAGATATGTCAAAAATACAAACAA
>LPNX010145142.1:0-10559 GCA_001517045.1 Pseudotsuga menziesii
AATTAAATGAAATAAATAAAATGTTTACAAAAAAATTCAATGTCATAGAAGTCCTTGTAATAGAATTTTTCTAGATTTCTTGAAATATGTGTTATATACTAATTAAAGCATACATACTTCATTTGTATAACCACGATTATCCTTTATGTGAATATACAAAATTTAATACATTTCCACAGGAAACAATATTAAAAACTGTTTGGGTAAATATAAACTAAAATGTAAATAAAAACCTTTTAATACATTTCAACCCAGGAAACAGTAAAGATTCAGGAGGTATTATTCACTCCTTGTTCTTCTATCTATTTACTGACAGTAAGAATCAATTTATGTTCTAAAAACCAATTGTCTGAACATTTCGTTATACTTTTAAACATAATCAAAATAAACATCAATTTATAGTAACAATAATTCCTGTTAGGTTAAATTTAAAAGAATTGAAAAAATACATCAGAATAGATAAACATTACAGCCTGCCATCATCTTCTTAAATCTGCAACTAATATATATATAATAAAAAATATAAGTTACAAAATGGTAAGCTTCGAGCTTATTTAAAACCTAAATAGCATCTAAACCCTAACCATTACAGTCTCCTTAGAGGTTACGGCCTAATGGCCTTTTACAAACAAATCCATGGCTTAAAAGCATGTATAAAATAACATTATTGTAATCAAAACTACGATTGAGAAGGCCCATATTTTTTTCTCAAAGCTCGGCCACGAAAGCATCAAGTTTCCAACACGAAACAACCGCTAGGGCTTTAAAAATATTTCATTTTAATACATCACAGTATCGACCACATGGCCTTCCAAAACAACAAATCACCAAGTAACCACGGTCAAGCAGAACCCAAGAACCAAGTGGGTAGTATCAACATAAACACCATACAACTAGTGTAGGAGAGCCTCAGGTGAGCCTGAGGCTTACTAGAATGGATACGAAGCCTGGAATCCCTGCATGGAGACTTTATGGCATATTATATCACAAACCCTTCACATGTAAGCCTGCACGAGTATAATAAAACACTAATTGAGAAATGTATATAAACAATTTAGTTAATAATTTATGAACTAGTGAAGAATAGCTATAAACCCAAAGAACTTCCTCATGTGAAGAAACGGACCTCGGCCTCGAATTGGGTAACGAGAACAAACCCTAACCACACGAACATTAATGCCAAGCAACAAAGGAAGCATCGTTGAGAAACCCTAGCAAGGAAGTCCAAATCAACACTAAAGTAAGCCAAACACCGAACTCACAATACAGAGCTTTATCACTACACCAGTGCTAGAGGATAGCTCACACAAAGGCTTGGTATTAGCGACAAAGACCACGCACTCACAGGGAGAAAGAATGGCAGTAAAACTCGCATATGCAGAGAATGGCGAGGAAGTGAAAGAATCTCACAGGTAAAGGTAAGCCATAGAAGAAAAGACTCTCATTTGCAACAGGAGTGAAACGGTGAGGCCATGCGGCCATGAGCTTGCAGCTTGTCCACTCCACAATAGAGACAAGACAAATGCGATTTTTAGGGTTTAGAAGAGTTTTATATTGCTTCCAAAGTCAACAAAACCTAACCATTGAACATTTCCACGTGGCTTCAGATTTATTTTCCAAGAGTGGGTTTTATAATATAGTTCAAGACCTCATTTGGAGCAGCCTGCACACAATGGGGAATGATAAATAAACCACGTTAAAAACCTTGTTCTTAACTTACAATATCTATCATCAATGTTTTTATGCTGGTTATATCCCTAATGAATAATGTAAGGAGGTAGTAGTTATGCTAGGGTTTATATTATGCTATAATTTTTAAAATGATTAAAGAAAAACTTACGCAGGGAGCTATTCAATGTTATTTGCATAATAATCAATACCTTGTGACACAGTATAGATTTATGAAAGGACCTTGTTAAAGATTTAGGAAGATACAACCATTAAAATCAACTATGTATATATACTTGCAACTATAGAATGATGCATAGCTAGAATATTAGCCTAGGTATTGAATTAGTATCATTATAAGATACTAGTGTTTGTGTTTTTATTTTCCACTTATGAGATGAAGATTATACTAAGGTTAAAAGGGATAGATTTTTATAGAAAATAACCCTTTCATCCTTACACAAAAAGCATTATTACTATAGTTTAAAGATATACATTATTGCTTCTCTTGTTGGTAAATACTAGGTGAGTTAGTAAACTGTCTATACACTAGGTTTTATTTCCAGGTGTGAATGACAACCATTTTACTTATGACTATATCCAGATTTAGGTTTTCTAAGTTTACCTAATTTGAATATTGATGAATTGAGTACCCTTGAATTACTAAGGTGTTAAGTAATAAGGTAATAAAAGAACTTGATATATTAATTACCATTCACTAGAATTACATAGAGGACCTAAGTTGATAATAGATTGATGAAAATTAAATGAACAAGTTATAGTTATAGCAAAATGGAAGAGTAACTAGACTATGATCAGTTACTAACACTTATGTTTACCAGAAACTATTTAGAACATAAATATATAGATCAACGATACCTCATTCATTTGATCAAAGCTGTAAAATAAATAAATTTACTAGCATTAAATTTATGCTAGTTGAGATAATAATCTCGATTCGGAACTGGTAACAAAACACCTTACCTGTAAATGACCTGTAAAAGAAGCATCACTTCACCGCATTAGCTAAAAAGCTAAGTAAGCCTCGATCTCAACTGAAGTTCCTTCATATTTTTCACAAAATAATAAAACAAATTTAACACTAGTAATTAAACAGATGTTTCAATTCCTGTTGTTCCAAATCATAACCTGCTAAATCAAATCCTTAATAGTTAAATTACAAAAACAAACAATTAAGTATGCAGAACTAGAATTTAACAAAAGAATTAGTTCTAGTTTAAGCATGTTTAGGTTAATAGTTAACAATTAAATGTTCCTCAGTTGTGACGATTGCAAATATTTAATGTTATATGGAAATTTTTAAATTTTTACGAATTTTTGGAGTATTACATGTGGTATCAAAGCACAAGTTCAGACACTAGGCCTGAATGAGGCTCAACCCGCATAGATAAATACAATATTTAATGCATGCATACTGATTATTATTATTTTCTTTTTGAAATGTTATTTCCAAAAAATTATTCTGAGCTAAACTGCAGGTATGGAAAGACTTGAGGAATATGCAGATGAAGAGTCCCCATTTAATGAACGAAGTAATACTAGAAGAGAATTAGTCCAGGAAGAAATAACTAATAACTCTTCAGAATTATTACAAACTGTTAAAGAATTAAGAACTGAGATGGAAACAGTAAAAAAGGAAAATGAAGGAATTCTTAGAGGTCAAGAGGAGCTAAACCAGATACTAATGGAAAATTTCCAGAATGAAGAAAAATATAAACAGACAGGATCTGAATATATGACTCTTCAACACAAAAGTAAAAAGTCTAAACAATATAAAATCGAAAGTAGTTCGTCCTCTAAGATTTCCGGTGATCCACATAGGAAGAATTAGCAGTACACTAGTGATAGTAGTGAAGATAATTATCATTCAAGAAAAAGAAAATTTAAGCCTTATGAAAAAATTTCAGGAGAATTTAAGAAAATAAAACAACCAACATTCAATGGTGAAACTGAGAAAGGAGAAGAGGCTGAGTCATGGCTGTCTGGGATGAAGAAGTATTTTCAAATCTACAATTACTCTAATCAGTTAAAAGCAAGTATGCGGAACTAGAATTTAACAAAAGAAAACCTGCTAAATCAAATCCTTAATAATGATTTACGAAAACAAACAATTAAGTATGCGGAACTAGAATTTAACAAAAAAATTAGTTCCAGTTTAAGCCTGTTTAGGTTAATCGTTAATAGTTAAATGTTCCTTAGTTGTGACAATTGCAAACATTTAATGTTATATGAAATTTTTTAAATTTTTACGAAGTTTTGAAGTATTACAGATAATATCAACAATTGTGATTATTGCTCATATATGAAGCAACGTTCATTGGTCCACGATTGTTGTACAACATAGATATAATACTTTGTGAAATTAGGCACAACCCAACAATCCCATTTGGGAATTTGGAAATCATATTTTGTGGTGATTTGTGTCAAGCACAACCTGTACATGACTCTTGGAATTTTGACAAATCATGGTTTCAACAACAAAAACACCATATAGCTTATAGCCAGAGAACATTAAGTTCTTTGAGCAAAAAAAGGTAATGAGGAAAAAAGACGAACAAACTGTGTGTATTTTAATTAGAGTAAGAACTTGTTCACAAAGAAAATACAACATCAATATGCTTAAGAAAATTTATAGACATGCACTAGAGGACCCAACATTTTCTTATCTCTTTTATAGCAAAACAATGTCCAAGAATACAACAAGAAAACGCTATTGGTTCTTCAAACAGAGGCATATACGTTGACAGCCCGGGACGAAATAGTCGATGTAAGTGAATAAAACAAAATTAAATGTATGAAAATGCATTTTCCTTCTACAATCAAATTTTAAAAAAAATATGCTCGTTGAATTAGTTGGAGGCAATTATGCAATTGATGATGGGATATTCAATGGTGCAAAAGCCTCTTTAAGCACCATACAGAAGGGTCGGTTGATATTTTATGGATTAACCTCCAACATCCAACAATTGGATGCACTCTATAAGCTAGTATGCAACAACTATATACACTTGATATGATGCACAAGTAGACAGCTATAAAATAATCTTTGTATAATTGGATGTGCTCAATAAGCTAGTATGCAACAACTATGTACACTTGATGTGATGCACAACTAGACACCTATAAAAGAATCTTTGTACAAAGGTCATCTAAAAATCCAAAGACCTTGATCCGACAACAATTTCCCATTCAGCTAGCATGTGCATGTACAATCCATAGGGCTCAAGGCCTTATGATGGACAAGGTAACATTTGCTCCTAGGGGAATAATGCAACATGGAACTGTGTATTCAATCCCTTTATCTCATAAACAAATCAAGAAACAAATTTCAATTTGCGAAAAAGTTGCTATCGAAAAAGATAGACTTGAAACAAATACCAATTGGTAATTTGAATATGGGCTATGATCAGTAAGAAAAGGAAAATGTTTGCTTATATGCTCATTCAACACTCAAATTTTTCATTGCATATGGAAAATATCATAAATGATTATGAGCTAATGTGAGCATATATTTTATGTTTCCAAGAAATTTATGCTCACATAGTTCCAAAAGATATGATACTGGGAAAATAATATAGTTTTCTAACAATTCTAAATATTCATGCATGACTACGCGTTTAAAAAAAACATAACAACTAACAAATCAAAAAACCATGTAACAAAATATATAAAGCACTTGTAACTGAATTCCAATTTAACAATAGTTGTTTTAAACTAGTAAACGTTTACAATAAGCCAAGAACCCCACTTGAAAGCCTTCTTGCATTTATGAGTTGTATTTTCTTGTAGACTAGGCAACATGAACAAATCATAATTGTTTGAGATTTCAACATTGACATGTTGCAAAACAACAATTCCACAAACAAGCTAGAATCTTTCATGAAAACTAGTGGCTTTAAATTGCATACAACCAAAACAACAACTGACAATGGCTTCAAAAAGCAAACTTTGAAGTTTGGCCATAAAATTTGATTCCAAATAATTAAGAAGGAATTAAAGGTATAAACCACACTTGAATTTTTACCTTGTATTTTTTCATCCCTTGTTGGGCATTGAGAATTAGTCTTTCTTTAGTGTTGTCTGAGTCTAATCATTTTGTAACTTTTTAAGACACCTTTACATACAATTGCTAGCAATGCGGGTGTAGTGGGTGTTGTTTTAATGGGAAATTTACTATTAGAAACCTTCTTTTTCTATTTATTTAGATAATTCTAAGATGTGTATGAGTTTTCACTAAATTCGTGATTTATAGTCTTTTTCCTTCCATTGTCAAAGTTTTTGCATGATTTTATCTCTTGGATGCTTCAAGTGAATGCCTAGACTAGTAAAAGATGGCATCATTGATCCTTTAAAAGTTATCATGACTGCATTGATTAATGGAGCAAGGTATGAGTTTTGCTTTTGCATGCCATTTCGATTAACTGCTATCACTGAATTTGGTTTCTTGCTCTACATTATGATTATCTACTGGTTGCATTAGAAACATTTTATTCAACAATTTTTTGTCTTCATTGATGACTATAAACCATCCCATTCATGCCCCATGGTTGGCGTGCAATCCTAAAAGGCTTCTTGAGTTGTGAGGATTCCATCAAAAAGAAAGAGGAAGTTTTGTGTCCAAGTGGCAAGTTATAGTCACATTAGACTTCGGTCAATTTTGAGGTATGTATTGTTTTGTTCTTTACAATTAACAATTGCATAGTGCATGTTGTTTTTTTGTGATTGCGCTTGTAAAACCCTCTAGGTGCATTACCCTATGGTTTAGCCCCTATACATATTATTGTTGTTGTTGTTGCGTTGCACACAGTACTGACACAAGGTGCCTGGACTATGGTTTGCACATTATTATTATTATTATTATTATTATGTTGAACTTATAAAATAATTAATAAAATAAAAACAACTGGATGGTCGACGCTACGTAAGAGAGTATGAGGAACCATGATGTTACAAGCGAGGGGTTGTGGAAAAGTGTTTACCTATGTGTGTTAAGACTATGTTGATGTTATACACCATTCTTATGTACTTGTTGGACCTTCTTGGTTATGTACCTTGACGTGTTATGTTACTCCTTGGTTTATTTATCTTGAGATTAATTTTTATTTGAGAATTGGAGTCCCTCTCTCACCTAGCGCACCCTCATGAGTTGGATTAGTGTTTCTCTTGGTGTAGGCACTTGATATGTAACTCCTATAATGTAACTCTCATGCTTGTGTCCCTCTCTCTTCCAATTCAAGTTGCTCATGAAGGAATTCAATTTGCTTGTGTACAAAGTCACTCCTGTGTGTTGGTTCATGCTTTTGCTCTTGTGCTTTTGTTTGGCACCCGCGGTTTCATTGTGTTGCTCTAGGTATGAGATCCTTCCTGATATTGTGACCTGGCTAAGTTAATATGGATCCATTGGTATTTTTCCTATAATTACTATGGGGATATTGGATTGGCAACAGGGGTGAGATCCGTTGCATTGTTGTCCCGAGCCACTGGAATTGCCCTAGAGTGGAAGTAGAGGACCTACTTGCCATTGGGTTGTGGTTGGACTAATATCTTGAGAGAATTTGTGGTTGAGTGCACCCTTACTTGTGGAATCATGGTTCTAGCTCTGGGGTGACCATTACAAAGTGAGTTTTGGCTTGCATTATGTCTATGGCTGGGTGGAGTGTGGAACGATCGATTCTGGTTGCGTATTTGGCAAAGTTAAGTGATTTATCTCATGTTTAATTAATCTATTTGGATCTGATATAATTTATTTATGGATGCACATGAAATGTTTGATGAATCTTAGGAGTTATTTGTGAAAGAATTTTCTCATGGAATTCAACCTATTTATGCAAGTAAATTTTGTGAAGGAATTGGAAACTAGTTTTTTGGATTTTGTGTACAAATTGTTTGGGGAAATAATTGTTTGCCACCTATGATACATAACTATTATTTCTATCCCTGTTAATTATATAATGTGTATTTAAATGGTAACTTAGCCTTGGAATGGTGTAAGGTATTTCTCTTTGATGCTTCTACATTTTATTTGAAAACTAGTTATTCAATTATATTATTTTGCATAGTTTGGAAACTTGGCACATGAAGTGTTTGTAAAATTACCTAAGTGTTTTTTTTTTATACTTATGTCTGATAAACACACTTGAAATGCATGTTAGAATTTGATGGTAAATCTTCTTTATAATGTTGGGGAAATGTCTACCGAAATTCTATATCAATCTCCAATTTCTAACTCCCTCAATGAAATTGTTTTGAGTAGATTTGTGACTATGCATATGAAGTGTTTGATGAAATGTTAGAACGATATATACCTATTTTATGACTGATAAAACATGTTATTTGGAGTTGTAACTATGTTTTAATGGTTCTATGAGTTGTGTATTTAGTTATTCTTGCGATTAGTAGAAATACTAGTCAATTCAAATAACTAGAATTAGCTAGTTTGCGAGTTCTTTAATGGATTGTATATGGGTGGAAAGATATAACCATATGAATGAAGGTGACCCATTCTACTCTGTCCATGAGCTACAATAGTCATATATTTCTCTTTATTTGGAATTTGGAAAGTCAAATTGGAAACTAGGCACATTGCAGTGAAAATTGATAACTAGTTGTGGATTGAAATCTCTGTTTTTGTAAAAACAGAATGCTACAACCATGTGCTCTATTTCTAACATGTTATTGTGTTGTAGGTGGATAGTTATCAACTGTGATCCTTTATTTAGGGATGCATTTCATTTCGGTTCAGTTATTTAAACCAATCCCTTGTAGTGAATGTTAACTAGTTTCATTGGAATTGATGAAATATATCACTTTATGTGCAATTGGAATAATATGCAAATAAAACTTTAATTGGTTGTAGGTGCATGCTTAATTATGTTGTTAATGGTTCTAGTATCTCTCTTGGGTTTAATGGCATGGTTACAAGTTGATTTTGTGCAACACTAGCTGCTTATATTGGAAAACTATTTAACTAATCTTGTGGAATTTATTTCTAATTTGGCTTGGAATGGATATGCGATGTTGTTAAAAGTTTTCAGTAAGTTTTCCCAACCCTTGGATCGGTTTTTGGAATAAATATGGATCTTATTTTAATTTATTGGTAATTAAAGGGACTTGTTGTGATTAGACCATTAAAAATGAAATTAAATATTTGTTTGAGTAATCCAATGTGCTAAAATTCTCTAATTAGCCTTAGAGATCTAATGATATGTCCCTATAACCCTTTGATATCCCAAGGGACATTACAACACTATTGAATCATTTTATATCTCCATGTTGGTTGAGAAATTTTCATTGAACAACCCAGTGTGGCTCCACATAGAGTGAGAAATTGTAAGCATAGAGGACATTGATCTATTTTGTAACTGTTATAATATAAAAGGAACTAAGTTACCCCATATATACTAATGTGAATATTATTATTTCATGCGTGACTCTACCTTTAGCATTTGAATTATCTAGTCACACTTCACCACAACTTGTTAAATTTTCAATTCATGGTGATAGTGTATTGCACTCATACTTAAACCCTAAAAACTAGAAACAAAAAGCTTTAATGTACTCTCTCAATCTCCTAATAAGTTATATACTTAGAAAATGAAACATGTTGCACTGAAAAGTATGAACATAAAAATCTAAGTGGATTGTCAAACTTGTTGTTGCTTCCTCATTAATCATGGAAAACAAATCTCCTACAAGAAACTCAGAAAACCACTTATCTCAAGCATAAAAATTGAACAAATGAATCATTCTCACCCATACCATCCTAGTGGCCTCCCATATTAGAAAAGTGAAACTGTAAATCTACCTAGGAATCAACACCTAGCACTACATGATGTGTATATTTGTATGGTACGTTAATGTGAAACAAATAAGGCTTGAATGATAAAACCCTATTAGCATACCTTCATGTGGGCCGAAAATAGGGTATACCTTACCATATAAGAGTGTTTTCTCATTTGTGAATGGATAAACCCATTACTCGTCCACTGTCTTGTTCTTAACCAAAAAAAAATTCTCTTTGCCTCACATGTCCATTGGAGTTTGAGTGTCTCTTTGACATTTGTTTCAAAACCTTGAGTTTATTGATATAGGTTATTAACGGTCAACTTAATGATGTTTGTTTAGATACCTTGAGGTACATTAGTGTTAAAAAAACATGATTATGTGGCAATAGAGTTAGTGACCTAGTAATATATAGTTTATACTCACTATTATATCAAACCTTTTTTATTACTTTTATTTGTAAAAGTTCAAAACTTGGTCTTTGTCTAACACTAAGCAAGCCTTTAAGAAAAAAATGATATCGACTAGTTTTATATTTCCTTAAATGTCTCAATTACTATCCCATAGAACACAACAAAAATACAAAATCCAAAATTTATGCCATCTCTTAGAGTACGAAACAAGCAATATTTTAAAGAAAAAAATGGGATTCAAATCATTCAAATTAGAAACTTAATTAGAATAACAGTACTAAGCATATTAATCAATTATGTGTTATGTAGGAGTTTACTAATGGTTTATCAGGATAACCATAGTAGTTTGTTTTTAATGTGTCTTATTTTCTAAAGGTAACCATGGTTAAACCTTTTCAAGATTAGTGTGAACACGATTGATTACTAATGCCTTGCATATTATTTATGTAATGTATGCATCTGGACTTGTGTACGCTTTAATCCAATAACGATGTAATATAGGGTGCATTATCTCCTTTATCCCATTGATTTGCACATCTGCTTTGTCATAGATTCATCTCCAATGACAATGTAATTGTTATAGCGGATTTCACCACACTAGGTGAATCACACATTGTATGGCCTTCCCTTGTCCCGCTGCAGACTCATTTCCCCCTTTGGACCACTTTATATCTT
>LPNX010145149.1:11245-29931 GCA_001517045.1 Pseudotsuga menziesii
GGGCTGTTAGTGACCCACGTCTCCCCCCAAGTACATGTATGTGTCGTTTTCTTTGAAAAATTCATTGTCCCTCCATGTAGTATAGTTTTCTTTGTACATGCAAGTATATTTTTGGTGCACCCATTGATTTGATGACATTGACAGATATTTTTTTATTCATCCTTCTAGTGAGCAAGTGGTGCTTGAATAGCACCCAATCGGGGCCACTAGGTGACCCACCTCTCCCCCCTAGGTACATGTATGTCTCTATTTCTTTGAAAAAGTCATTATCCCTCCATGTAGTATAGTGTTAATTGTACATGGAACTATCTTTTTGGTGCACTGATTGACTTGTTGACATTGACATATATTATTTTATGCCGCCTTCTAGTGAGCGAGTGGTGCTTGGAAAGCACCTAATCGAGGTCGTTGGTGATCCACCTCCCCCCAAGGTACATGTATGTCTTGTTTTTGTTGAAAACGTCAATGTAGGATGTAGATAAATTTTCAAATATTTATATAATTGATCGTCTTATACAGGGTTGTACATGTATCTAATTGTTGGTAACCTATTTGATTTTGCATCAAGAGATATTGAAGAAGGGAGTGGTGTTTTGGCATGATTATTGTTTGGAACCAAAACTCAATGTAGACACACGTCCCTATGTATTCATATTCACTTTCAGTTTCTTGGATTCCCTATTTTGACATACTTTGTATATATTGAAATATTTATATCTTCCACAAAGGATCTGAGTACAAACTACGAGGAGAATCTTGATTTTCATGCTCCAAAATTTAGTCTTAATTTTATTTTATCCATAGCTCTTTAGTCTCTTAAAAAAAGTAAGGAGAATAATAGAGAATGCTAATTCTACTTGTTGTCCATGGGCCTCTTTCTCCTCTATTCCTTATTGAGATGCATATATGTCCCTTATGAATATCAATATCTATTACTTCTTTGATGCGTAAATGTTCATTTCTACCGGAAGGATGCAAGAGATCTCCTGGAGTAACCTTCCGCACTCAAAAAATCCTTAACCATACTTGTAATTTTTTCAGTTGGTCAACAATCCTTGTCTCGGACATGGACTAGTGTAGATGTTTTTTATTTTATTTGGAAACTACAACTTCTATGCAAATAAAAAAAATATTCAAAGAAAAGAAACTTCCAAAGCAAAGCATGTACTTGAGCACCCTATGCTACTAAGGTCATGATTTCACTAAGTTTTTGACATGAAGCTCTTATTTCTTCCACGCAACAAACTAAAATGAAAGGAATAGAAACCAAATTATACTTGCATCAATTCATCCAGGTCAAGGATCTTCTAAATCAAGTGATACTATGTAGCAAGTGAAGCAGGATGGAATGCACATTCTTACCTCTTGCCTTACCAAATTGTCTCCTTATGTTTTAGGATATGGACAATCTATTAGAATAATATTACCTAAGAAATGGGAAACCAAATCAAACCTGGTTATTTGACACCTCAGTGGAAATGGCGGTAAAATGTTGAGAAAAATAATTTCTTAGTTTTACCTCACATAAATTATCAACTAGTGTTAGTAAAATAATGAGGTGTCATGCAAATTATATGCAAAAACAAGACTCAATTGGTCTCTCTAAGTATGCATGCTAGCATCCTACTTAAGAAGATACTAATAGGTTTCATGGAGCTATTTTTTATTTACATCAAAATGACTAGAAATTAACCATGTTTTTATATGTTGATTGAGAAGGGGAAACCAAACCACATAGTGTATGAAAATAAGAATCACACTTGACTCACACACTTGCATCAAATGTAAAGTGTTGGAAATTTAAATTGCATGAAATGTAAACTACAGGAAATGTAAATCAAAACTATTGAGATTCCATATAACAAAAGGAAACATTTGGGAAGTGTGTACCAGAGATATGGGTCCCTACTTCTCTTGGAATACACTATCAAGTGTTAGTTCCTGTAGGTGTATTAGGTTGAAAATAGATCATGTATAGGCATGATAGGGATCAACTTTTATACATATTAGAGATATAATTGTGATGAAACTTGAATTTGACTCATAGTTTGAAAGCTTTAGGTATATTAACTAGTTTATGAATAATTGTGTAGAAGCAAAGGTAAATTGTAGAGGAATTTTATTAAATCCAATAGAGAAATAAGGAAATGGATATAAATTTAATAAATGGAGACAATATTTGAATTCATGAAGTGTCACCAGGCAAATTTTCTAAATGAAGACAAATTCGATCATACTAAGGTGCAAAATACAAAATTTAGAAATTCTATATGTAGATTTGTATTTCTGACATAATATTCAGTATTTAATCACAAAATGGTATCACCGATGCTTAATTGGCTCAAATATGCTCCAATATGCTTTATTATCTTTCTCATGAAACCTCACATACAACGTAAAACATAACAAAAGACAAAAATAGAAGAACTCTCTGAAGGAATCTGTGTCCTTAATATATGGAAAAATATTTACACGGGAAAAAATATGCATATGAATGAACATATCAGAAAGAAAAATTCTAGTTCTAAAAATTCCATCCTCGAGCTTATGGCTCCAATTACAATATATAATGTCTAAGGAAAAAGAATAGAGTTAGCCATGATATCACTTGTAACTGAATAGTAATAGTCTAATGACTAATTAATTTTTACATTTTATCTTTTCATATTTATTTTATGCCACTTGACCCCTTTAACTCTCGTTTTTTATACCATTTTTCTTCTTTCCTTTATTTAGATTTTTGTTTTCCATGCATGTGTACTTGGGGTGGCATAACTCGATGAATTTCTCCTTAAGTGTTTCAATTTTGTTCTTCTTTAATTTTTATTTTGTTTTATTTTTATACTTTAATTTTGTGTGGTCCTTCATAGGCTCATTTGTTTTATCTGTTAGTTTATTTCTTGTTTATTTATTTTGAGTTTCTCTTAAGTTTACTTTTCTTTTTTTATGTTCCCTTTACTTTGTGGCTATTTTTTGCTAGGCTCTGATTTTAGCTTTCCCTTTTTTATCCTTCTCCTCAAGATAAAAAAATATCCCTATGTCTCAATTACTTATGATGGACCCCCTTATGTTAGTTCGAATAGTCTATGCTTGTTAAATTATTATGATGTATCTGAAAGACACTGTAATGCCCCTAGACTATGTTTTATTTATTATTATTATTATTATTATTATTATTTGCTGACTGTTTATGTATAAGGAATTATGGTTGTTGATGACTCATCCAAAGAGTCTGGGGAGGACTGATGTAAAAATTACCCTTGGGGTTAATGACAATGAATAATAAAAATTAATGATGCAGCAAATATGGTGGAAGCAACCAAGGTAAAAGAGGAAACCTGTGGGGGATGGTAAGGAACAGGGACAAGCTAACTTCAGGGATTGAAAAAAATAAGTGTCAGGTGTGCAGAATCAGCACAGACACATCCCTGAAAAATAGGGGATACCATTAAGCCCTAGGAATTCCAGTGAGGAAGGGGAGAGGGCTAATGGGGAAAGACCTAGGCAAAAAGAAAAGAGTACCCAAGGAAAAAGAGACAAAACTAGCATACGGTGTAGGCAGGATGCTACCGAGTATGCTAAGGATTAGGACTCTGCTGAGAGAGTGCCTGCTGTTGGGCATGATTGCCTGCGGATATTCTGAGATTTGAATCCAAAGTTAGGGGTCCCTGCTGTCTCATGGGAGGTTTGGCTCGGGGGTGAATAGAAGGCAAAGGAGCTGATCGTAGTCTACAGTTGGCTGGAATGTGGCTGCTTCCACTGTAGTCGGTGCAACTGATCTACATGTTTTGAGTATGAGTTTGATTATTTTTTTCTGTATACTGAAATGTGTATTGTATTATCTCAGATTTACATAGTTGTTAACTGTGAAATATCCTGGATATGCTACGAGTAAAATTTATCTGGTAGATTCTAATTCCAGTTCTTGCATATACAAGTAGTAGATTAAATTCCAATTGTAATGGTGATTTCACATTCCAAAATATTGTTTTTTTTTTTCTTCGGATATACCACACATAGATCACCCTATGAAATGCCTGTTAAAGTCTCCCAACCCTTGACGTTACCAGACACGGTTCTGGAGAAACCAATCCATGCATCTAACTCTCGGTGGAATTTTATCCATCGCAAGGGTTACGACTGAGACCAAAGGACAACGATATCATCATGACCCCTTCCTCTCAGACATTTAGTGATCATTTTTATGGGGAAATGGATTGGGATTTAGTGGCAAACTAGGTGCCAAAAACCCTAAGCTACATGGCCCAGACGATTGCTTGCTCGTCGGCCACACCTGTAACACAAAACTAGAACCCTAATCCTCTACGCTGGAGGAAGTGTCGATCGGAGAAGATTGGGCTTCAAGGAGGAAATCCTATTGATGTTCCTTAAGTAATCGATGAATCCATTATGGCATGAATCCCCTCACCTCACTCACTTTGACAGAACTGGAAAAGCGTAGGGACAAATGTTTTTATTTTTTTTAAAACCTTAACCACTGTCAAATGAAGGTTTTTGACAGAAACCACTTGACTGGGTCTTCGACCAAGCCTCAGGGAAGGTAAGGCTGGGGTACAAGCTCTTCTTTAGTACCTATTACTTAGACTCTTAAGGGTTCTTGGTTAAAACCTTCAACAACGAGACTTTTAACGCAGACCAACATTACCTTTTAAAAATTACAGTAAACCAATAAATGACAGAAATACGAAGATGGGTCATTTTTCCACACAAGAGAGACAGCATAAAAGCTATTAAAAAGAAAAGAAAAATTTATAGACAGTCCATTCTTACATAACAACGTTAAAAAAATTCAGGAACTTAGGAGAGCCACAGTTTCTTAGCTTAAATCCTTTTAATACAAAAAGAAGTGCATTACAACCTTAAGAGGACTCACAGTCCGAACTTAATATATATATTTACATAGAGAAACTAAAAATACCATAAATCGCTTACGAATGTGAGTCTTGCACGCCATGGCTTCAGTGCCTTACTCTCTTGAATGACCTATCAACAATGATAGTTTCAAATATTCAGAACCCTTTGATCCCCTTATAGACGCAGTCTACGAAGATCCCCCCTCCTTTTTTTGGCAAGGCCATAGCCAACATATTTTACCCCAAGGTCGATAAAACCACTTACCAGTAAAAATGCCTTCTTTACATGCATCTGTCCAACCGATCCTGCACTTGGTACCTGCAAGCAAAGACAAGGGTTACATTCAGTAGTGGTTAAAAATCGTGACTAAAACAATGAAATGGCTAAGCATCAGAGAAAACTTATTTACCTGTGGAAAAATGGTTCGGGCATTAATCACCAGCACGATAGGGCCCCATTCAGTCATGTGACACGCAGGGTAGTGGCGGTTCTCCAGCACTGATAACTCCTCCAAACCCTCATATGAATCCCGACAACAAACACCAAACCCTGACTATGCCACTGAGCTATTGGTGCTTTCGAGAAGTCTCTTTTCTCTCCCAAGGGATGCAAGTACAGTAAATTTAAAGAAAATACTAATGACGAACGTACAGCGGTAGTTCCGAATGGTCGACAACTCATCATGATCCATGTGATCATAGGGCCTATCGTAACTTATGCCTGTCGTGAAATCATTAGGAGGTGACAGCTGCGAGGTCAACTCTAGACAAACTAGACACCCCATCATGGACCTCTAAACCCTTACGTGGAGCCCCGATAAGTCATCCCAGTGGCATATGGCAGCAGGATCATGAACAATGGAGAATTTTCTATTGAACCTTGCAATAACCATCTTAAGATATATATTTTTTCATTGCCAAAACCTTGAATTAATCTGAGACATACAGTTTCCCCTTCAAAGGGAGCTCGAACACTTAAAAACATAGGATAAACCCTTGATTCCTTAAAGTGGAATGGTTATGCTCCTCCTTACGTGAGCTTAGTGCTTGGACTTTAATGTTGGACCTTGATTTTTTTTATTGTGGACCTCGTTAGTATATTGTGGTGACATGAAAGCTCTCGGTGTGATCTTTGGCTTGGCCCTTAAAATTTCAAAGAATTATATTGTTCCAAGCCTTCTGATAGGGTGTAGGGATATCTTTACTTAGGAATGCCTCTTCCGATACCTTAGTGCACCTGTCACAGAAAATGGATAGTTAACCGAAGATTGGTAAGTAATTTTATCAGCTATGTGGTCCAATCTGTCATCAATGGAACCCACAAGCAAAACTATCAAAGGAAACATTTTACCAAATCCAACTTGCAACACTTAGGTACTGTTCTACATAGTTGCTTGCCAAATTAAAACAGGTAGTAGCTTCGAAAAAGGATAAATGAAAAGACTAATTTTACCATTTCTTATGCAAAGATTGAACTGTATCTTGAAGTTCTAAGGAAAACATAAATTGGATAGATACCTTGAATAAAGAAAAAAAAATTGAGGTAGTTTACATATGGTATCAGAGCGCAGGATTCAGCCCTGTAGCCTGTTGGGTGCACTTTGTTTCCTATTTAATTGCAGAAATATATATATCTATAGTTTGATAGCACTCTAACATTTTATCGGCATGTTGTGTTGCTTACTTGTGAATCTGCAGGTTGTTTTGATAAACTGCAGGAATTATCATGGCCTCTCCAGTGGATAATGAGTACCGACCTAAAAACCAGGAACAGGTACCACTGACCACACAACTGGCAGTGGAACATTCTAAATCCAGTCAAGTACTGGAAACAACGAGGCACCTAATAGTGGAAATACAAAGCTATAAGGAAAATAACGAACAGTTAACGAAAGCACAGGAAAAGAAATAGGAGATCAATGAAATCCTGCTACAAAGTCTGCATGAGAAAAACAATGGTAAGGAGCCTCGAACCGAGACCAAAAAGGGTCCTGAAAGGGAGGAAAGTGTAGAAAGAAAGAGTAGTTCCTCTAACAAGACCCAGAACTCTGAAAATTAGGTCAAGACTGGCGGAAAGAGAAAGGTCGATCACTTGGAAGGTGAATTCAAGAAGATCAAACCCACTAGTTTCGATGGGGAATCTAAGACAGGGGAAGAAGCAAAGGCATGGTTGCTGGACATCAAGAAATATTTCCAGATCTACAACTATTCAAGTAACATGAAAGTCTGAATGGAAATTTATAATCTTAAAGGAAAATCTAGTATCTGGTGGCAGGACCTCAAGATCTCGCAAGGACTCACGGAGAAGAATTTGGAGTGGGCAGAGTTCAAAAGACTATTTAAAAAATAATACCTACCCAAGAATTACTACGAAAGGAAAACCAAGGAATTCTATGAGTTAAGACTCGGCTCAATGACCATGGAAGAGCTCATTAATAAGTTCTTAGAACTGTTGAGGTTTGTACCCTATATCAAAGAAGAAAAGGTGAAGGTGTAAAGATTCCTATGTTGTTCGCTAAAGGATTACAAGGACAGAATCGAATTTGACAACACAAAGACTCTGGATGAGGTGCTGAGGAAAGCCAGGCTATGTTATGAGTAGTACAAAGAGTGGAATGACACATCGAGAACATGGAGATACAGGAGACTAGAGAGGTTCAGTGAGCAAAGGAAGGGATTCAGACCACCTCCATACAGGAACACCCTGAGGAATGCGCAAGGAAGCCCTTATAATAAAAATGGACCGCCCCCACCAAGATATGTAAAGCCAGCCAGTCTGGGAGTAAAAGGGGATGAAGGGTCTCCCAGAGAACCTCTGACCTGCTGGGAATGTGGGAAACCCCATTTGAAGATACATTTCCCATGCCTAAATGGGGCAAATAAGGTCACCTTGCACAATGTTCAAGAAGCATCAACAGTTGGGGAAATTGGCAGGAATTTCCACAGCATAAATGCGGCCTTAGAGGATCGGCAAGTCGACCATCAATCTACTATAGTGGAGATCAAAGGTATTGTTTCGAACCATGCTATATCTGTATTAATTGATCCAGGAGCAATGTTGAGCTACATTTCTCCAAGGACGGTGGAGCTCTGCCAACTAACTAGCGTAAAGCATGAAAACCCATGGATGGTCCAATTGGCCACAGGGAAAAAACGAAAGGTAACAAATTTCATTATTAACTGTGAAGTTTAGTTGCAGGATCATAAAACCAAGATCAACCTAAATGTTTTTCCTTTGGGATCGTATGACATGATAATTGGCATGGACTGGTTAGAGAGGAATAAAGTAATGCTTAAATATTTTTCAAAGACCTTTACTTACATTGCTGAAGACCAAGTCCTTCGGACGATAAGGGGGTTTCCCAAACCTATCTCAGTAAGACAAATTTCTGCTATGCAACTAAAGAAATGCCTGAGAAAGGGCTGTAAACTCTTTACAGTTAGGGGTGCTGACTTTCTCCTAAATGAAAACTATACCACTCTAAAACAACACCCAGTCCTGGAGGAGTTCCCTGATGTATTTCCTGAGGAGATACCAGGCCGACCCCCTCAACGAGAGATCCGCTTCTCCATTGAGCTACTACCCGGATCTGCACCGGTGTCAAAGGTGCCTTATCGGATGAGCATTCCAGAATTAACTGAACTGAAAATTCAGTTGCAAGAACTATTAGAAAAAGGATATATCAAGCCTAGTGTGTCTCCCTGGGGTGCACCGGTCTTGTTCGTTAAAAAGAAGGACAAGACCTTAAGACTTTGTATCGATTACCAACATCTAAACAAAGTAACCATAAAGAATAAGTATCCCCTACCCAGAATCAATGACCTGTTCGATTAGGTAGGTGGGGTGAGAGTCTTTTCCAAGCTGGACTTATGATCTCGCTATCACCAGATTCGAATAAAAAGTGAGGACGTAAACAAAACTGCCTTCAGAACCCACTATGGACACTACGAATTCGTAGTAATCCGTTTTGGCTTAACTAATGCCCCTACCACATTTATGTGCCTAATGAATGGAATTTTTAACAAATATCTACATCAGTTTGTACTAATATTCATCGATGATATCCTTATTTACTCAAAAACCCAAGAATAACATCAACATCATTTAATGACAATGTTGCAAACCTTAAGGGAACACCAATTGTATGCCAAGTTGGAAAAGTGTAAATTTTTTAAGACTAAAATTCAGTACTTGGGACATGTTATATCCAAGGAGGGGATTGTGGTAGATCCCAAGAAAGTACAAGCCATATCTGATTGGCCAGTTCCCAAGGACGTGGCTTACGTTCGGTCATTTATGGGACTCACTGGATACTAAAGAATATTTATTGAGGGATTTTCCAAAATTGCGTAGCCCATTAGGGGTTTATGAGTTTTACATTGTGTCAATGTCGATATTAGTCTACATGCATATGTATGATTTTAAATGCAGGTTGATGACAAGAAATACCAAACAAAGCAAGCATGACTCAAAAGAGAAGGAAAACTATTAAAGGACAACAACACCCAGGATGGTGTTAATTTTAGGGGGGGAGGACGTAATGTTCCTCCTATATACCCCTAAGCATTTTGCATTTTTGAATGTTATTGTATGAGGGCTTCTGGGTGAGGAGCTCAAATACCAAGGCCCCACCAGAGGAAACCTGAAAGTTAGGCGAATCAATTTCCTATGTCATAAACATCAAGACAATTTAACGACGGGCAAGTGGAAAGAAAAAAAAAGGATAGATTAAAGACAAGTATTTAGTCCATCTATAAGACAAATAATAGATCAAAAGGAATATGATATAAAGTATAAGATAAATAAAGACATGGATTATTATTTTACGTTTAAGTCAAGATTTAAACCTTACATATTTTATATCCTTCAGCTAAAGGCTCAAATTCTAACTAAATCGTCCATAAGTTTGGGTTTTAATCTTGTCATGATGGAAGAAAAGGTTCAGCATGAATAATGGGAATAAATCCTCCATGAAATTTGACAGCCGTGACCAAAATTTAGGGCTGAAACGGTCGCCTTAATCTAGCTTGAAAATCTGCGTGGAAATTACAACAGCAAATACTATGTTTATCGTTTCTGGCCGAGGTAGTGGAAGACCATGGCACTTCTCATTCAACGAGGAATACTATATTAGGGGGGAATTGGAGCTAAAGAGGGGAGATCCAAAAAGTAAAATAACCAGCTCTAGACTAGTATATGTTGTGTGATTTCGTGGTGGTTTTGCAGCCAGTTCCCAACCCTCTGTTCTTCTCCAAACAGGATATGCTAGAATGGGATCTCATCTCTAATGAAGGGATTTGATTTAGTGCCCCAATTCCAAGTCGCCGTCATCGGTAGAAAATCCTCTAAACGAGATCTATGTCAAGGGTTTTCTTTTTTTAAATAGACAGGAGGATCAGCTCATCCTGCAAATTGGCGATAGGGAAGGGCACCTCATGATCAGAGTGGGAATGCACTCGAGAGAGGAGAATTATGGGTCTGAAATTTCCTAGTTCCTATGGCAGCTGGAGTTCGAAAGGTAAAGATGGAAGTGAGCATGGTTCAGAGATCTTTTTACTGAGAGCAAGGGTGATTATTTTGATTGCGACTGTCTCCATCACCGAACTTCGCCTAAGATCGGCACCTGGGAATGCGTTTTTCCTTGTCAGCTACATATCAGAGTGTTGCCACCTTCCAACATATCAGAGAGACTCCTATGTGCATGTTTGGGTTCAATAGAGAAATTTAGGTAAAGTCTATTTTCTCATGGTAGCGTAAAATAAATAAATTGGTAAAAATGCATAAGTTGTTTCTTGTAATATGTATTTCCTATGGCTTATACAATAAAAGGATGAGCGAAACAGAATTAGTAAGCCCAAAGTTCGGATTCTTCCCTCGATGATATAAACCTGTTATAGGAAGGGGTCCTTTGATAATGAGAAGTACCTTATTATAGTGGATTTTTCAACTCATGTAAAATATAATGCAGCATACAAACATATTTGAATATCTAAGGTTTTGGATTTTATTGTGTGAATTACCCACTGATACCTGAAAAGCTATAAGACATTCAAGAAGTCTGCAAAGTATAATTTTAGTAATCTTTCACCAATTAAAACATTTACACTGTATTCATAATCATCAATTAAGCAAAGAAAATAACTCAACACAACAAAATAACACAAAGAGACAACCATCTTCACGTGGTTCACCTCGTCCACGAGGCTACATCCACAACCCATTTGTTCTTTTTATTTCTTTATCAAAAAAATAGACCTCTTACAAAAATTACGGCTCATTCATGGCCGGTTTTACCTTACCTTACAGCGGATCTATGGATCCAGACCCTATCATTTCAGACTATGCATAAGAGTTCCCTTTTCCAACATAAATTTGTATGTCTTAATCATCCAGGTTCTGTATAGAATAACTTATTATATCTTCCAGATAGTACTGATTCCTATCATAATATTACTGTGTATGCAATTTGCTGTTCAATACAGACAAAGGAATGAATCGCCAAGAAGTAGTCATCCTACTTATCTTGTATGCAAAATGACTTACTACTAACCCATATTTTTACAAGATTAAACCGACAGATATATAAATTTTATCATAAGGGAAAAGTACCGAATCAAGACCCATTACGAGTTTAAAGATAAGGCGAGTATCAGAGGCTACAAACCCTCAGATCGAGTTATTGCAAGGAGCCAAAATTCTTCAATGGTTCCTTCAGGTTCAATCTAAAAGAAAAGCAATCGCAGGCAGTGGAGAATACATCCTGCCTTATAACAAAGGCCATCGCAGACTGTGAAAAGTTATTAATGCTCAGATCGAAAATGGACTGAGGGGCTTCACAATAGTTTTCATGAATTTCCACAGCGTAGTTTCCGGTTAGAGAAAGTAAGAACTGGAATGAGCTCAACAGAGAGGGGTTCATAACAAGTAAAGAGAAAATCACGGCTTGGAACAAAAAAAAATGATGGGGCCGTGACCCAGCCGATCTCTAACAAAAAAATCACAGACAGCTGGAATATATATATATATATATATGATGAGGATTTATATTTGAATCCGTCCGTCATAAAAGATAGATCGCCGGCTAAAGATAAAAACGCTGGCACAATGGGTCTAAAATCAGAACGGTGGTAGACTCAGATCTCAAGAGAGAGAACAGTCCCGTTTTCTAGAGGAGGCGTAGGCACAAATAGTTAAGATCACACACATATGTTTATCTATTTTCAAATAAAACTAGCAGTGATAAACATGCAGACAAGGACATGCATCCATATGGTCTTACCTAGTTTTATAAAACTAAAAACGCTGTTTGCTAGAATGCATACCAGAATGGATCTATGATCCCTCACTTCGACGGATGTCATCCTGGGTAGAGAGAGAGACGCCAACCAGAGGTGAAAACACTTCCCTTCCAAAATACTGTTCCAAAGGTAGAGAGCATTTTCGCTCTTCAAAAATTCGGGTAGAAAAGAAAATGATGTTTTCCCCCGTCAACCCCCCGCGCCCTCGTCCTTTTGTATCCTTTTTCTTTTAACCTACTAAATAACCTAAAAGGAAAAGATTCTCTCCTTGAGGCGCGCCAAACTTTCCAGAATCATGGCAGAAAATCTGCCATAGCTTTTACTAAGGCAGGCCTCCATCAATCTAGCTGTCAAAAGCATTGCCTCGAGCACATGCGTCCAATCCCCTAAAAGACTTTTTCTGACATATTTCCATTGATAGCATAATTTCCTTAAATAAAAATATGTCCGTTGAACACTTTGAAGATCTCGTGGTGGAGAGCACTAAATTACCTCTCGCTTACAATAGAAGGAAAAAACATTCCTTTCAAGGGTGAAATTATCCTTTTAATTGCAAGGTATGGGTAATTATTTTCTTCACTAGGAAATAACCCTATGCTTTAATAATCAGGCCTACCAACGTAGGATTTTCCCCTATCATGCCTTTTACCACCATTCCTTCCATTATATATAATACCCTTATATATATATAATATACACATGTGTGGAATAATTGTCCTCTCACTATATTATATATCTCTAATTCTTTGAATTATTTTCTCCTTGGGTTTTTTTCTCTTTAACCCCCTCAACCCTCTCATCCAGCTTACTAGGATTGAGCATTCCGCTAAGGCATTATGAGTTGGGATGAGTTTCTTATCCATAGTGGGCTTAGTTAGCCCATTTTAAGTTATGTCATTGTATTTTCATCTTCCAAGTATTTCTACTTAGATAGTTAACTTTTATAAGCCACAAGATGTTGTCTTGGTGGGGCCTTGGCCTTGAGCTCCTCACCGAGACGAGTACAATAATATGCGCAATTACAAGATACTCCACGGCATAGGAGAGGGATATTACATCCTCCCCCCGTAAAAGAAAGAACACCGTCCTCGGTGTTTCTTGTTTCTTCAACAAATCTTTTATTCTTTTCTAGACTCATCTCTTCTTGGTTTGCCTTGTTCGAATCTCTCTTTTCTGATCCTTGCGGGTTTGTGAGACCTACAAAAATCGGGTCTACCCAAATTTCATAAATAAGAGTCAATTCATCATGCATTGAAATTAGCAAGTCTTTTGCAACATCATAACTACAACTTAGTCCTTTCAGTAATTCATGTCCAAGTCAAAATTCAACTTAAACAAAAGTCATAGATTCCTTTGCATTGTAACAATCTGCAAAATTTCTAGTGTTCATTGGTGCCATGTTACCCAATTATTTTCCATAATGCAATTGATACATCAAAAAAATCATGACTACAAGCATTGAAATCCCATTATATCAATAATGTCAATCAATCAACATATTACCTCATCGATACAAGTTTACGTGCAATGCAAATACCTTTTTCCGCATTGTCCTTTTCTTTGGATGTCCTCTATCCCAGCACATCAAGTTCCAACAGTACTCCAAGTACCAATTCAAGCCACCCAACACAGGGGCGATACCAACCCTTCATGTATCTCCTCTGTGCTATTCAGGGTGCTTGTCATTATTCTTTCTCTGGATGTTCCTTCATCCCACCCAACACAAGGACGATACCCTGTAGCCCTCTTAGCGGCATCTCCTTGTGCTCTTCAGGGTGCTTCACCAAGCTGAGGCACTCCATTCTCACACACCTCCACAGCACCTAGAGGTTATTCTCTTCACAGAGTCCCCCAACTCATGTGATAGTCCTCTAATGTGTGCGGAACGAGTCTTAACCACATGTCTTACATCTAGGCATCCCCAGAATGCATAATGGTCCCTCGCTGGCTCGGGGGAAAACAAGGTAGATTTTAACCACTACCTCCATCACCACTCCCTCTTCTGGTGATAAATTAATACACATGAGATTTAACTCATCATAGTCCTGGAGCTTTAGCACTCCTCAGGACCACAATTTCCCTTTCCTGCAATCAATCTGTAAGTGGTCAGTTTATCAAAAGAACATCGAATTCTTGGCATATAGCATGTCTTACTTCATTTCTCATTCGACAGATAAGAGCCTTTTCAATCATGAGAATTGACAAGAAGGAATTCACACTAAGACTCAAACCTTTTCAATTTACAACAACACAATTCGCAAGGAGCCACATATAGCTTGAGGATTTGACAATTCAAATGCTCATTAACTTCAATTTACTACAACAGAAAAATTCACTTACTGTTTCCACTTTATATGTACTACTTCTAAACTTTCTAAAGTGCTTGTCAATGCCATAAGGCCAACATCCAAACCTGTTAACAATTCTTAAACAAAGTAAATTGCCTGCAATAAGCTTCACCACAATAAGGTAAGAAAAATCCCAATCGAAAAGACCAATTAAACAACTACTTCAGTTAAACTGTCCCTTCTACAATACCCATAATCAAAATAAATCAATCACAGAGATGGGCATCCTCAATGAACTACCGATAATTAGCCAAAGAACATCAAACTTTTATCATAAATCATGCCTTCAAAACTATATATATTTGTCTTCAAGAAGATGGGTAAGCATTTTTAACTTTTCAGGAAAAAGCTCACAAATCTGCATACAACATTCAAAATCCCACATACTTGTACCAAATGAATAGGAGGCTTGTCTGCATAGCAAGATTACAATAGTTGAAGTCATAACAAAAAACAAAGACTTAAATTGATTGTTTCGAAATATAACCACATCTTGTGGTTATAAACATATGTAAACAGCAATGTTGTACCTTCCCAAATAACTTTAGAAAAATGCTTTCCTATAGTGTTAAATTTCTGAAAATATAAAGCTAAGACCAAGCCTACAAGTTCTCCATATCAACTAAAAGTTAAAACTTGGACTATATATTTTGATTCTGGAAGCATTATCGTACTAAATATTCCAATGTGAGGAGACTGTTCCAAATAATTATCTTTCCCAAACTCAGAGCATAATAATATGGATTGGATAATTCTTCTTAGAGTATTTTAAACCATGAGAAGCATTTAAATCACCAAGACTGTCAACACTTTGAAAAGAGGGAAAAAGATATATGATTGACCTACATGCCAAACGAAGCGCATTTGTACTTCACCACCTATTTCATCAACTATTGGATATTGGGGTAAGGCGTAGTTTATCTATCCATTACCTTCCAAAATTTGTACCCAAAAGGGGTCATTTCCTTAAAAATATTACGCCATTAAACATTGTTTATTGAATGCATGATGGCAATCTATAAACCCACATTCTGGAATCTATGAGTAAAAAAAAATTGAAATAATGCCCTCAGTCAAAGGAAACCAAAATTTATCGCTGTAATATATTTGAAACTATCACTGAAGTTCTATCAGTTCAAATGAAAATGTGCTTTGAAATTCTCCTTCTTCAAATGACAATTGTTCTTTCAAACTTTTTAGCATACTAAGTTTACGACTGTTATGTATCAAGTATTAAGCAGCAAACGCTGTGTTATTACAATGAATAACGCCAACCATTAATTAGTTCTGTGGAACCATTTTTCCTGTCATAAAAATTTTCTTTTTCCAAACAAACTATGTCGTGTCTTCAAAACTTTATACTAACATATCATTTTAGGCAACAATGCAAAGTTGCAAGTAATCAGTCGAAACTCGACATTGAGTAATTCTTTTAGTAATCAGTATGTTATCATAGCATCTTCAGGGAAAAATAATTTGGGCCAAATAAGATTCACTCCTAACAATTTACAACCCTAAAGGTAGCTTAGAACACTTTTGTATAAGCATGGCCTCTCCTTTCTCTTAACTACCAATGTTAAGATCGAAAACCCACCTTTGATAAGTGCAAGGATCTCGTCCTTGATTATTGGAATGGTTGTTTATTAGTATGGAAAGAGAATAGATTATGTAGTGAAACAATCCCTTTTATCAAGTATAGGTATGTGGAGATTTACCCTTAGTAAGACACCCCTTCCTCCGAGTAAGGTATGTAAGTGTAAATTTTTTTTTTAACATAACACTTTCTAAAGATATACAGCCATTACGAGCAATAACAAGTCTTTGCGATTAGTCAATCACGAGTATCCATTTCGAGCTTAGATCTCAAGGAAAGAGTACGCTCTCCTTTAACACACTAAAATAACTTATTATTCAACTATAAAATTGATACTACCAAACTAGCGGAAAGGAATATCATATTTTCAGAGGTTATTCATAGCTTTTGCATTGAAATCAATGTAAGGAAAATAAATATGCATGCTAAGTCAAAACCGTAGCACTGGAAACATGGAAATCACATCTCAAACAGAAATTGCATTCATAAAACACTTCCTCCAGACCATGATTTCGACGCCATGCCCTATATGCCCAAATTAGTGGATCATTCCTCACATAATAAAACATAATATCATGTATAATGACTCGAAGCATGCCAAATGAATAACTGAATTCATTTACCCTAGATCGAAAATGTTTAAGGAACCATATGGAAATAATAAAAAATGCATATCATGACTATCACAGATCTGAACTTGTTTGCAGAATTAGGATCGATAATATTTAAGGTCTCCTATGGAGACAACTAAATAATGCATATGAGGCATAACATTCAGGGAACAATTCCCTCACACAATTATCACCGAAAATCTGGGACATGTGTGAACTTTAAATCAGACACAGAGATGCAAGTGTGCACGATTTTAATACATTAAAGATGACATACAGAACACACTATTGCAAGTTTAGGCCAAGTCAAAACCCTCGACGTTGGAGGGCACGATAACACGGCCTAGATAAAGTTGTTGGTGTTTTGGTATCTCTAACGAGCATAGCCCAGGTTTCATAAAATTACAAGCATATGCATCCAAGACATCTTAACAGGGTCTTTTGTGGAATAAGGAAATGACTTGCATATTTAAAACCTAGACCACCTGCGTGATGATCCTATTGGAAAAGTGGGGCTGTGACGCTAAGAAAAAAATATGATCTAAGCTTCAGAATTGATGTTCATTCAGCATACCAGAGAAGAGGAACATAAGCAAGAGATTATCCTACGACAACAAGATCGCAAACCATTTAACAATGAATGGACATCGAAATAAATCAACCCTAGTATACAATTAACAATTGTATATCAACATAGATATGTAATTAAAATAGATCCATCGCGGGACACTAATTTTCCCAAAATCCCAAACAAAATCAGATGCATAAGAATCAGCCATGTGCAAACAAGAAAAATAGATCCACGCAGACGTACTAAATTCCATATCCCAAATGCATCAACACAAATAGACCCAAAAGTAATAATTATTTCAGATTGAAAAAAAAACATTAACCATATTGGATTGACAAAGGATAGGATATACCATGCAAACCACAGCCAAAGCAACACGGCTACTACACATGCAATCAACCTCATGCAACAATAGATCTAATCTCATGCGATCACAGGCAACCCAACACGGCTACTACGCACGCAGAAACCTTATGCACAGAAAAATAGATCGAAACTAAAACAGGGCCACCTCTTTTCTATGTCGCTAAAGTTGTAAACTATTAGATCAATCCCCCAGCATTTTTTATTTTTTATTTTTATTTTTTATTTGTCTCCATTATGCAAAATTTATTGATCATTTTTTACGGACAGGGAGGATTATTACCGTATTTAACAGTCAAATTACCTCATGCCTCTGTGATTTTTTCCTGAATAAAAAGAAAAAAGAAATAAACACTAACCTTATCGGTTAATATCGGGACCAAACTTACAGACATATTTCACAAAGGAAGCACTCGCTACCATCAGCCGCATCCATGGCTATTGCAGGACAAGAGCTTGAACCTTCCATCATTCTCCGTCTCCACATTCATTTCCGCCAATTTATCTGACACCGCGACTTCATCCATTTTGCTGATATCAATTCCATCCATTCTGCCAATATCGAGATTCTCATTCTAGATGAGACGAACAGTGCGAACTTGTTGCTTTTCGGGGTCAGAGAGAAAAATTCAATCGTTAGTTAAAATAAAACATGATGGAGCGTTTTGAGCCCAAGAGGCCCGAGCATTTCAACCTCGCTCTGATACCATATGTGAATTACCCACTGATACCTGAAAAGCTATAAGAGATTCAAGAAGTCTGCAAAGTATAATTTTAGTAATCTTTCACCAATTAAAACATTTACACTGTATTCATAATCATCAATTAAACAAAGAAAATAACTCAACACAACAAAATAACACAAAGAGACAACCATCTTCACGTGGTTCACCTCGTCCACGAGGCTACATCCACAACCCATTTGTTCTTTTTATTTCTTTATCAAAAAATAGACCTCTTACAAAAATCACGGCTCATTCATGGCCGGTTTTACCTTACCTTACAGCGGATCTATGGATCCAGACC